>JADLZN010007393.1:0-212659 GCA_018155175.1 Sinocyclocheilus anophthalmus | reverse complement strand
GTGAGGAGTTCCAGTCAGGATTTAGACTGTATCATAGTACTGAGATTGCTCCCATCAGAGTTACAAATGACCTGCTCTTATCATCCGATCGTGGTTGTATTTCTCTATTAGTGCTACTGGATTTTAGCGCCGCATTTGACACTATCGACCACAACATTCTTTTGAATAGACTAGAAAATTATGTTGGCATTAGAGGAAGTGCATTGGCATGGTTCAAATCATACTTATCTGACCGCCATTAATTCCTGGCAGTGAATGAAAAGGTATCATACCAATCACAAGTGCAGTATCCATACTCAAGTATGGCCTCAAGGCTCAGTACAAGGACCATTACTTTTTACGCTTTACATGTTACGCTTTACATTAGCTTTTACTGTTATGCTGATGATACGAAGCTCTATATTTTTTTGTGGCCCGATGAAACACCAATTTGAAAAACTAGATAAGTGAAGTGTCAATGGGGCAGACTAAGATGGCAGCCTGAGCGGACACAGTTTTGAATGCTTGCACCAACTTTCTTTACAGATTTTGCTAATAAGCTGTATGTAGTTATTTCGGTCCTACATTTGGTTACTACAATTTGTTTAACTATTGACGACTACTTTTTGCTTCACCATGGTTCGTAAGTGAAGTCTTTCGGCTCACTTAGAATAGGGTGACCATACGTGCCATTTTTCCCGGAAGCATCCTGGCCAGGATTTGTTTTGGCTTTGTTTTCCTGTTTTCATGCTTACTGAAGGTAATGATCAAAAAGTAGTTTGACCATTAACATGCAAGCATTGTACACCCAATTCCCAAAAGTTGGAGTAAAAAAGGAATGTAATTTACAAATCTCATAAACTTATATTTTATTCACAATGGAATATAGATAACATATCAAATGTTGAAAGTGAGACATTTTGAAATGTCATGCCAAATATTGGATCATTTTGGATTTCATGAGAGCTACACATTCCAAAAAAGTTGGGACAGGTAGCAATAAGAGGCCGAAAAAGTTAAATGTACATATAAGGAACAGCTGGAGGACCAGTTTGCAACTTATTAGGTCAGTTGGCAACATTATTTGGTATAAAAAGAGCCTCTCAGAGTGGCAGTGTCTCTCAGAAGTCAAGATGGGCAGAGGATCACCAATTCCCCCAATGCTGTGGCGAAAAATAGTGGAGCAATATCAGAAAGGAGTTTCTCAGAGAAAAATTGCAAAGAGTTTGAAGTTATCATCTACAGTGCATAATATCATCCAAATATTCAGAGAATCTGGAACAATCTCTGTGCGTAAGGGTCAAAGCCGGAAAACCCTACTGAATGCTTGTGATCTTCGGGCCCTTAGACGGCACGGCATCACATACAGGAATGCTACTGTAATGCAAATCACAACATGGGCTCAGGAATACTTCCAGAAAACATTGTCGTGAACACAATCCAATCACAATCCACAATCGGTGCCATTCGCTGTTGCCAGCTAAAACTCTATAGATCAAAAAAGAAGCCATATCTAAACATGATCCAGAAGCGCAGGCGTTTTCTCTGGGCCAAGGCTCATTTAAAATGGACTGTGGCCAAGTGGAAAACTATTCTGTGGTCAGACTAATCAAAATTTGAAGTTCTTTTTGGAAAACTGGGAATCCATTTCATCCGGACTAAAGAGGACAAGGACAACCCAAATAGTTATCAGCGCTCAGTTCAGAAGCCTACATCTCTGATAGTATGGGGTTGCATGAGTGCGTATGGCATGGGCAGCTTACACATCTGGAAAGGCACCATCAATGCGGAAAGGTATATCCAAGTTCTAGAACAAAATATGCTCCCATCCAGACGTAGTCTCTTTCAGTGAAGACCTTGCATTTTCCAACATGACAATGCCAGACCACATACTGCATCAATTACAACATCATGGCTGCGTAGAAGATCCGGGTACTGAAATGGCCAGCCTGCAGTCCAGATCTTTCACCCATAGAAACATTTGGCGCATCATAAAGAGGAAGATGCGACAAAGAAGACCTAAGACAGTTGAGCAACTAGAAGCCTGTATTAGATAAGAATGGGACAACATTCCTATTCCTTAACTTGAGCAACTTGTCTCCTCAGTCACCAAACGTTTGCAGACTGTTATAAAAAGAAAGAGGGGATGCCACACAGTGGTAAACTTGGCCTTGTCCCAACTTTTTTGAGATTTGTTGATGCCATGAAATTTAAAATCACCTTATTTTTCCCTTAAAATTATACATTTTTCTCAGTTTAAACATTTGATATGTCATCTGTTGTATTCTGAATAAAATCTTGAAATTTGAAACTTCCACGTCATTGCATTCTGTTTTTATTCACAATTTGTACAGTGTCCCAACTTTTTTGGAATCGGGTTTGTACATAATGGACCAATCATGGCGTGTGAGAAGGTGGGATCACGGTCAAAGCCAATGCAATTACGCTACATTTAAGTGTGTTCACTTAAAACAACCGATCAGTTGTTTGACATCAAATTACCCTCACCTCGAAGCGTTGAAAGCATAACAGTCTGGTATGGACTTTGATGTCATACACCACTCAGTCTGCACACGCAAACAAGCCAAACCTAAGAAATATTTTGCCATAAAATCCTGGCCATGACGCGTCCTGGGAAAATGGCACGTATGGTCACCCTAACTCAGAAGCTAAAAATGCTAGCGCATGCTCACTCGTTAGCTGTGGGCATGATTGCCTCTGTGAGCAAGGAGGAATCATCTAGTCTGACCGAAGAGAAGTTTCCAGCTCTGCCTGTTAACGTTACTCCAAGCAAGTCACCAGCTGCTAAGAAAAAGGCCAGTGACAATGCAAATGTTGATGTCTCGTATCAACTAGACGACATAACGCAGCGTCTGATGAAAACATCCATCTTGAAGTTGTCAGGATTTTTCAGGGTGTGCTTTCCAGCGAAAAGGAAAAACTTCCTGAAGTTGTCGATGTTGTTCATCTCGGAAAACCACAACAGGGCGGCGGTGGTGGAAGGCCTAGCGCTACCATAATCCAGTTTTCTACATGCACCTACTGAAACGCCATTTGGAAGGCAGCCAAAAATTCTTCTTTTCTGCGCAACAACGGTCTGCAGTTTAGGGAGGACTTCTCAAAAGGAAACCGTGAAAGAAGAATGAAGTTATGACCGGAGGTTCAAAAGGCTCAAGCGGCTGGGAAGACGGTTTATAATACCAGAGCCTTTGTACAAGGGGAAGGTGAAATTACTCTCACCAGCTGATTTAAAATCTGACACTACCGTTTGCTTCGTTCTGATCTGACTTTTAATCAGTTGGAGTTACAAAGTATGTCTTACTATGTAAGATTTTTTTTTCTGAAATTATCCAAAAACCACTAGAACAGTGTTAAATATTTAGCTGACTTGTGTACTTACACTATCCCAAATGTTTCAAAGAATGTTTAAATCCAAAGAAATAAGCAATTTTAACTAGTGACAAGGACCGTGTCTATAGTGTCATTGTGTCACCTGCCAATGACGTCATTACACCCGTGTTCCTGTTTTGTTTTGTAGAAAACATGGAAACTCCAAAGACGCTTTAATATGTTGTGCGCTTTATTAGACCGGTGATGACCGTACAGAGTAGCATTATAACAGAGCTTTCAAATGTATCTAGAATGATAAAACAGCGCTGCTTTACCCCACATACTCACGACCGGAAGGAGTGGAAGCGGTCGACTGTGGCATAATAAAAGCTCCGCTACTTTCGAGCAGTGTGTCGCGCTCGTTCAGCTGCCTCGTTTCGCTTCGATGGCTTTCAGCCTCACCCTGCTTCATTCTACTACTTTAACAAATCATTAGCTCATCCATGAACATGATTTCTGCCCGAGCCCGTCAGATTGCATCGGCTGTGGGGATGAAGACGACAACTTTCATGATTCCACACTCAGTCACGGTGTCATCTAACTATGCCTTTGTTTCTTTGTTTTGAATACGCGTTCTCTAGTGGCGAAAGCTTACATATTGTGCCTTTAAATAGGTTATACTTTTTTTTTTGTTCTTTCCTGCTTTAGAGTTAGTTGTTCATGTCACTCTATTCTATTCTATTATTTCTTTGAATGCCAGGGGTTTAAGAGAAAATGTCAAAAGTAAGGCCTTGTTTTTGTTTACTAAACAATTTCATTTTATTTTTGTATTATTTCAAGAATCTCATTCGGTTGCCTCTGATGTGAATTTTTGGCGTTCACAATGGGGCATTGCCTTAAAAATCATTTTGGTGGTGAAGTTTTGCATCCAGAATGTGGTGAAAATGGCCTCCTCTTATGTTTAGTTTTAAAAAGTTTCATTGTAACTTCTATAGTAGTTAACATTTATAGTAAACCTGACAATGACCAGTAATTATTTTTGTTAGAGGAGAGACTTTTTTTATTGGCTATCCAAATTTATTCTAGGGCTAAATTCAATTCTATTTCCAAAATGAATATTAATGGATCTATTACAGATAACTTTGATACAATTTCTAGTTTTGTTATAATTATTACTCTAATTTATACACATCTAAATAGTGAGCTTAATATGTCAACTTTTTGTATGCATTTAGAGAATGAAAATAGTCAAGAGGACCAAATATTATGTGATTCCCCAAATACTATTACTGAAATTAAGGATGCGATTTATTACATCTGAAATGTAATAAATCAGCAGGTAGTGATGGAATTACTGCTGAATTCTTTAAGCAGTTTTCTGAGATTCTTGTCCCGTTCCTTTTTGAAGTGTATTCTGAAAGTTTAAAGTGCTCTGAACTTCCTACAACTATGACTCAAGGTGTAATCTGTCTAATTTCTAAACCCAAGAAAGATTTACTGCTTATTGATAATTGGAGCCAATTAGTTTGTTGAATAATGATTACAAAGTATTTGCTCTTGTTTTTGCCCGAAGATTTAAATTAGTATTAGATTCAATAATTGATGAAAATCAATCTGGGTTTATGAGAAAAATACATATTTAATAATATCAGACTTATTTTTGATCTTATTGATTACTCTGATCTCATTAAAGATGATAGTTTTATATTGTTTTTAGATTTTTTTAAAGCCTTTGATACTGTCAAGCATACTTTTATTTTTTATTGTTTAGAACGCTTTAGGTTTGGGCGCTATTTCAGCAATGCCATGAAAACTCTTTATGTGGGTGGCAATAGTTCAGTTAAATTAAGTCAAGGCACCACACAAAGATTTTATCTGAATAGAGGTGTGAGGCAAGGTTGCCCAGTTTCAGTTGATCATTTTCTTGTTGTTGCTCAGGTGTTTAGTCCTTTTATTGAATCAAGTGAGTTAGAAGGAATTTAAGTTGAAGGGAGAAGTGCCTTGATAAGTCAGTTGGCTGATGACATGGCTCTTTAAAAAAAAAGAAAAAATGCTTGTCAAATTCAGTCGGCTATCAAAATTATTGACATTTTTTCTAGTGCCTCTGGTCTTTGCTTGAATTTACAAAAATGTTAATTGTTTGCATTGAATAGTTGCCATGACAAATTCATTTGTAAAATTCCTGGATGCTCCAATCTATTTAGGTATGGCTATTTCCAAAAATTTACAGGACAGAATCTCACTAAATTTTAATCCTGTGATCAAAAAAGTAAAGAGCAGATTTAATATTTGGTTACAGAGGGATTTATCCCTTATTTATGTTGTGCTCTGCTGGCTAAAGCGGAAGGTATCTCTAGGCTTACCTATGTTGCTTCCTCAATTCATTCAGATAGTAAAATAAATAAGATAACTGATCAAACAATATTAATTTTTTTGTGGAAAAACAGTGTGCATTATATTAGGAAATATGTGGTACTTAATTCATTTAAAAATGGTGGTCTTGATTATTTAGATTTTTCTATCTTAAATAACACTTTCAAAATTAACTGGTTGAAGTATTTTTTGAAAAACCCTTCTTCTGTGTGGAACACAGTATCTAGTACTGTTTTCGACCAACTTGGTGGTCTCTCATTTTTGTTAATGTGTGATTACAAAATTGAAAAACTGCCTGTTAAATTGTCAGCTTTTCACAGTCAAGTACTTTTGGGTGGAAGTTAATTTACAAGCACAATTTTTCTCCACACCAGTATTATATCTGGAATAATTGTAATATTCTGTATAAACAAGATTATATTTATGAAAACCTGGTTTGATAAAGGGATTATTTTGGTAGGTCAGTTGTTGCATTCTCAGGGGTATTTAATGACTTATGATTAATTTTCTTTCATATTTTAATTTCCCTGTAACCCCAAAAGAATATGCCTCTGTAATTGGAGCTATCTCTTCTAGTATTGTGTCTTTATGTAGAGGTATTTCATACTCTAAACATGCTTCTTTACTTCACGCTGCTGACACTTTCTGTGGCAGAATTTGTTTTTCATAGCAAAAATAATAATAAGGCTATACGTTTATTTCAAAGAGTACAAACAAAAAAAGCTGTAAAAACTGTATTTATTTGGTATATTTAAGTTATTGTGATTTAACAAGGCCTTTCATTTTTTCATTATTTTATTTTATTTGTTGGTTTTATATATACATGTATAGTTAATATGTACTTTTTATATTTTTTGTGTATACTCTTGGCACTTTTGTTTTGTATTTGTTGTTCAAGCATTAATTTAAAAAAAAATTAAAAACTAACAGAATGCATAGTTGATAAAAAACTGGATGACTAGTAATTTATTACGGCTAAACTCTGGAAAAACAGAGGTGTTAATTATAGGACCAAAACCTCATTTCATTCTTCTTCATCAGTGTAGGAACCTAGGTGGCGAATTTGATAAACCTTATTTTTCCTCTCAAATATATCTAAATTACGACCTATGCTTTCAATGTCAAATGCAGAAAAGTTAATCCATGCGTTCATGACTTCAAAGGTTAGATTATTGTATTGCTTTATTGGGTGGTTGTTCTGCACTTTTAATAAACAAACTCCAGCTGGTCCAAATGCAGCAGATAGACTTCTTACTAGAACCAGGAAGTACGACCAAATTAGACCGGTTCTGTCAACAATGCACTGGCTCCCTATTAAACATTGTATACATTTTAAAATCTTGCTAATTAATTATAAAGCCCTGAATGGTTTAGCACCTCATTACTTGAGTGAGCTCTTATTGCATTATATTCCTTCACGTCCGCTACGATCTCAAAACTCTGGCCCTTTGATAATACCTAGAAGATCAAAATCAGTGTGTTCACTTTCTTTTGATTGTCCCTTTAACACATTCTGTTGACTAGAATGAATCTTTCCTTACATACTGTGTATCTCCCAACCCTCAGTATAGTGTTGGTAGGTATTATATACTCGTGTAGGTTAGGGTTAGAATACGTTAGATGTTTTTTTTTAAACAAACTTGCAAAGTACTTATAGTCGTAAATGTCTGTTGGAGCCATCACAGGCATGATATTATGCAGACAGTTCGGTAATACTCAATGAGAGTTCGTTTGCATGTATGTACAAATTACTTATGTCAACAGAATGCTCAAAGAGGGACCAGTCAAAAATAAAGTGTTACCAATCAACTGGTGTGCAAGATCCCTTTTTTGCGATTTAGCTCCCAACTCTGGACAATCTACTCCTTTGTTCGCAGACAACTCGTCAGTTTAAATCTAGATTAAAACCCCATCTCTTTAACCTGGCTTACACATAACACACTAAAGCGTTTCTAGTATTCAAATCTGTTAAAGAATTGTTAGGCTGCATTAATTAGGACAACCGGAACACTTCCCATAACACCCGATGTACTTGTTACATCATTAGAAGAATGACATCTATGCTAATATTAGTCTGTTTCTTTCTTATTCCGAGGCCACCGTAGCCACCCAGATCTAGACTGTATCCAGATCAGATGGTGGTTTAGCACCTAGAGATGACCTCGACAGCCATGAAAGTCAGCGGAGACCAGGACAACTAGATAAGCCCCAGAGCCAGATCCCCTCCATAGACCTCATCACATAGATGGCCATCGGGACAAGACCACGGGGACCAGATGAGTCCTCTGCACAATCTGACTTTGTTGCAGTCTAGAATGAAACTGCTGGTTTCATCTGGCCAGAGGATAACGGCACACTATTTCCCTTTTTAATACTGTAAAGTTGCTTTGACACAATCTGTTTTGTAAAAAGTTATATATAAATAATGGTAAAAAAAAAAGACTGCCGTATTAGCTGCAGCACAATCTGCAGACTAGTTTTTGACGTTTTGTCCATCCCCAACAAGTGCCCATCCCTACCTTGTTGGATCTATCAGCGTGGTTAGATTTTGAACTACAAGTTCAAGAAGATAGCACCAGGCTCTATCCCTAAAAACAGTCCGGTTTAGAAGCCTCACCCCTAGAGTTTACGACACGGAGAAACGAAACCCGGCCAAAAAGAGGAATTAATCTCATGAAAGAGAAATCTCTTAAATACCTGTAAATATAAGGAAACCTTAACAAACATAAGCATTATTTAGCCTATTTAGTTCCTTTCAGTCCACAACAAATTCTTTACATTTAACGATATTAAAGAACAAGAACGACAAAATAAGCAGCTATAACATTATTAAACTATAATATATTTATTTTTTTAAATCACACTCTAAGCTATAAACAGCACACAAACATCCAGCAAAAGCTGAAACGGCATTGCGCTCACAAGCCTCTCTCATTCGACAAGAAAACCCAACGCTTTTTCAGTTGTTTTACCCCTTAGGAGAGGCGGGCCGTGGCAGGGGCAGCTGTCTTCCAACCCTGCGCCCCTCCCTCAGAGCTCAGGGCCCAGCGCACAGACACACAGGTGGAACGGTGCCAGGGCGGCTGCCCACGGGCCTGCAGAAGAGTGTGTCATTGTAATGAGTCTCTTCAAACACTATCAGTGAAATGCAGGCCTTGGATTATTAGTAGCGTGTGTGTCTGTGTGTTTGGGCTCATTCCAGGCCTTCTCCATCTCAGAGCAGACCTCTTCGCCCCAAAATCACATACCTTGAGGAGCTGCTCGCTACGTGAATCACTGAGTGTGTCACTCTCTAGTCATCAGCGTCTTTCTTTTCCCTCCTCTCCATCGGTTCTCCATATGGAGCATTGTGTGTGGGGCTCGGGCTGCACCCCTTCCTTTCACACACATGCTCGCATTCAGATTCACAGCCTCAGGGGTGTCAGAGCGCTGTTAGGGCACCACAGTGGATTATAATAGAATAATATGCCTCTGAAGAGGGTTAAATGCAGATGCCTTCATGAGACACTGAGACAAGCGAAAACAGCACATGACATCAGTGACAAAGACACTGGATTTATAGGCCTCTACGCAATGATTATGAATATGCTCAGTATTACAAAACATTTGAAGTCACACATTCACATTTTTTAATGCTTTGGCTGTGTTTGTGCTAAATTTGCTTAAAAAAAATCTCTCTCTCTTTATATATATATATTTGTAAACACACACACACACATTATTATTATTATTATCATTTTTTCTGATATGACCACTCTGGGACATTCACATACCTTTTAAGTGTGGTACTATTGTACAGTAAAAAAAAATAAAAAATACAATACTAATAGTAAATAAAATAAAAAGAAATAACACAACTTATCTTAACTTTACTTTACTTTACTTTACTTTACTCCATGGGACATTCATCTACATTTTTTCAGTGTGGTAAATATTTTTGGAGCTATTGTACAGTAAAACCTCTTTTATAAAAAGCTATCAAAATAAAATATAAAATAAAGTACACTATAAAATAAAATAAATACAATTTTAAAAAGGCATTATCAAGTTGTAGGTCATCTGGGGCATTCATACATTTGTGATTTAAATATCTCAATGTTATTGAGGCCAGTGTTTGCATGCATTAAAGGAAAGCGAGCAAGCAAGAAATGAATGAATGAATGGTCATTTTCTAGCTGGGGGTCATCTCTCACTCTCTTTTCCTTGTCCCACACCTTCTTCCAGTAAGCCAAGGACAGCTGTCCTGAGAAAAGAAGGACAACAACTGAGAGGCACTTAATGGAGGTGATCACTAACAACAACCAGAGAATAAATACTGAGGTGACAGAAGAGAGTGATGAAACCGATGAGATAAACAAGTGAAAAGGGAACACAAGCTGGTCAAACAAGAGGTAAAAAAAGACAGTATTGATCTAAACAAGCCATAAAGAACTGCCTCTCTATTCGTCCACTCTCATTCTCCTTCATTCACTAACTGACTGCTTCAGGGTCAGGAGGACACATTACACTTGGCTTTTAAGCTCTGACCTTTAAGAATCGCATATCCCCTCTTTCAGGTCACACCAGCGGAGTGTGTATGTTTATATCAACTCGACTCGAATATGTTTTATGCAGTCAGGCTTAATTAACTTGATAGATATTCATGACAGTATTATTAGGACCCATTTAATAGAAGCTGAATGTAGTACTGTGTGTGATATTAGTAGAGATAATTAGATTCAAACTATCCATGTGCAGATGAGAGGAAGAGGAAAGAAGTCGTTTCCCCTTTTGCTGTAGAATATGACCCTTGTAACCTCATATGTCTCTTCTAGAATGTCAGAAGAGATCACAGCATGTCAAAAACTCAGAAAACACTTTGTGACAGACAATCAATTTAATTCATATTTTATTCATAAATACTGACTGGTTTGACAGTGACATCTAATAAAACTCTCAGCATGTAAAATCATAAATTAATGACATTTTTGAACTGACTCTTTTGTCCTTACAGAGATGATGACAATGAATGGGCAGTGATTATTTGGTAAAGAGATTACAAATACAAAATTAATAGTATTTTAAGTTCTGATGAAAAGTTTAATTAGGATCTTCTTGCTAATTCTCTATAAAGGGGATGTTAAACAGCCTGATGGGAGACAAGTACAAAATAGTGAGATTCTGGCCTATTTTCAAACAATTAAAGAGCAACAATCTTTTAAATTAAAACACTGAGGACACTGAAGCTTTAAAAAAAATCTATTTTTATTTCCCCTCATAAATTTTAGGAGAAACACCTCAAACAAAGTTGATATTTAAATGAAGCACACTGGAACTGTGTCTCCTGAGTTGTGAGCAATACAGTTTTCCTAAGGGAACTGAGGGCTTCTGGAATGTATTTTTGCATATTTGTGTGTTTTCTCATTATGGTTGAACACGCTTAATGGAGAGGGACAAGGACATAGAGAGTGTGCAATCTTCCTGATATCACTTCTCAGTTCTCTCGTTTTATCCTCTGTGCTTTTATGCCTCTCTGTACCATCATTCCATCCTCAGATCTGATGGAGAGATGCATCTAAAGCGCTTCAAATGGCTATGTTATTGCAAAGCAACATCAAACACAATATTCTCATAGCTTCCAGCTGTATAAAAGACCTCCCACAGTCATCATGACTCGGGTTTTTCATAGGCCAGGCCGATTCTAGCACGGGAGAGCCGTTTTTCCCCAGAGAGAAGTGAAAGTGAAAAAAGAGGTTATGAATACTGTGCTGAAAAACACATCGCTCCATTCTCACACACAAACTGCGTCATGCCACACCAGTTAAAATTTGTTTTATATACATAATGCACTGCATATTCAAGTAACCAGGATTGCAGGCCCCCGACACTCTAAAAAAGTAAAAAAATCAAAAATTAAAAAAATCAATTTAAGGTGGTGCACAGAGTCCATTGGTCTAGAACTAAATTAAACAAAACATTCACTGATTTTGACCAAACCTGCCTTCGCTGCACAACTGTTGCATTCTTTCTGGTCTTGTACAAAACTGTCTGATTTTTGGAGGAAAGTCTTTAGGTGTTTTTTTGTTATTTTTTCTGTACCGATAGACCCCAACCCTGTAACAGCATTGTTTGTCATTTTGCCAGAATCTGTTCAATTAAACATATACAGGCTGATAGTGTAACCTTTGCAACTCTACTGCTAGGTTACTTATTCTTATTATTGGAAGTCGCATTCACGCCCCCTTACGCCATGGTTTTTTGGCTTTTTACATGCTTCAGGATGGAGAAGATTCGGTTAGCATAAAATCAAAGCCTAAACTTTTTTGAGAGCTGGAGCCCTTTTTCCTGAAATATTTTAATAAGGAACAACTTATCTAATTTTATTTATTTATTTATTATTATTTTTTCTTCTTTTTTTCCCCTCCTTTCTTTCTTTCTTTGAAGTGGATAACTAGATTGCCTGAGTGTTTCCGTTTTTTCTTCCTCTGATTAATGTATTGGTTTGTTTTTATTGTAGATATGTGTATAGTATGATCAGTGCCGATCCTAAGACTTCTGGGGCCTACGCAACTGTGTTGGCGGTGGGTGGGGTATGAGTGGTTATGATCGAATGAATGAAATGTATTTGTCCGTGTTTCACTCCGTGTCGAATCGTGCTCACGGAAAGCCCTTGAGAAATAGTGTCTCTTCCGCGTCTCGGTACATTTCAGCTCGTTTTTTTGAGTCTCTAGCAAATCTGTACAGCCATTCGATTACATGATTTTACGGTTTTTTTCGTAGAAAGGGCGAGCGCCCGCAGTTAAATAAATGACATTCCATGTTCCATAACCTGCTGGCCAAATTCCAACAACTAAACATTAAGTCATCTTTTGAGACAGATGCCCCCCCTGGTGTTTCGGGGGCCCTACGCAGCTTGTGTATTTTGCGTATAGGAAGGAGCGGCTCTGTTATTAAGTAATACTATATTTACGTTATTTTTATTTTCTGTCTGACCTAAGATGAACCAAATAAAAACAAACAAAAGCTTTTTTTTATCGCACATTAATGCAGTTTCTTATTATTATTTAAGTCCGTTGTTCACTGGCTCTGAATACACATACAGACAAACCATGGGTCACAGGAGGGGTGGGATGTTGATCAGTACTGGCTTGGGATGGGTGTCATGACGCGTCTCAACCAATGAGAGCATTTGGGGTGGGCTGCAGCAGCGCTCCCATGAACACTCCCGATCAAATTATTTAGGCTAAGCATCAACATTCACAAACCACTGTTCACTGTTACAGAAAAGAATGCAACATGCTCGTAATCACGACTTTATAAGTGGGAAATAGGACGTTTCCGATAGCATGTGAAGACAGCAGAGAAGCGCTCTTGCTCAGCACAGTGGAGTGCGTCGTTTTATTAACTTTGTGGTTTAATATTTTGAGTCGTTTAGGATGCGGTAACACACGGCCCTCTCACAATATATTGCTTTACAGATCTATCACTCTTGCAGCTCAGAAATGTTCACGCAATCATGCTGCACGTATCATACGTTCCGCACCCCGGCGCGGTTAGCGCTCACACTCACTGATCTATATATAACTGAACCGCGTTCATTCGATTTGTTTTTTAACAAATCCGTTGAGTGAATGATTCAATGATTCACCTATAAAGACTAGGTGAAAAGACCGGAGGAAACGTGCGCAGAGAGCAGGTAGGCACCTGACAAAGTAGGCGGGGACATCCCGCCCAAAGGCCAACTTCAGAAGGAGTGAGTCTTGACCCCCAATGGAGAGGGGAGATCAGAGGACTCAAGGCTATGGAATAGCTTCCTGATCCACCGCTTAGCATAAGCTTCTCTGGCCAGAGGCCTCAGCCTCAGTGCACCGTGGAGGAAACATGTCACCAGTGGCTATATCTGAAAATCGCATAATCTCCAAGTTAATACTTCTTTTGAATAAGCAATTACTTAAGGATTGTTAAAAAAAAGTATGTTTTATATACTATGAATGTGTACAGTATGAATGTAATTTGGATGTAGGCTACTACATCCATCATATTGTCATAGTGATGTAACGTGTCAGCTGTGTCGCTTCACTGCCATTCAAGAATCCTCTCGCATGGCCTTATGGGATAGTAATCTAATCAGAAATAGTTGGTCATCCAGGGACTTTTCAGCTACTGGTTTGTGAATAATGTGAATTTGGACATTGTCTCAGATACTTGTCTCACATATTGTTCACCTACAACATAGTAGGGAACTATGCAATTTTGGATGCAGCCATGCACTTAATTAATTAATTCCTCAATGAATCAATGTTTTTGAATGAATGATTCAATGATTAATAAATATAAACTTGGGACAGTAAAATGTCACTGGATTCACATTTCAGAATCTTATCTGAAGTAGTAAGTCATCCAGGTACACTGTAAAAAATGACCGTGAATTTAACGGTAAAAGACTGTAAAAATGCTACAGTAAAAACCTGTTAAATGGTTAACGGTAAATTCCCCTACTATATACGGAGAAAAACTGATTGGACATTAACTGTATTGGACATTACATGTAATTTAGTATACCGTTTTTGGAAGTGAAAAGACCTTATAATTTACAGTGAATAACCGTAAATGGACATTCCCAGAATTCCCTGCGTTACATTTCAAATTTGATGTTTTTTTGTTGAAATAACTGTTTCTTCTTAGTTTTTTCTTATCAGTTTTGTATATTAGGGTAGAGTGTTACACCTAATGTTGTTAAATTAATGTTTATTGCATTATTTCAGTTTCATGTGTGTTACCATGATGGTGTTTGGTGTTTGTGTGAATGACATGGCGCACCTTCTATATATGTTATTATTTAAAAGCTACTTGTGATGGGCTTTTGTTCATCATGTGACTTTCTCATCACCACCTGCATTGGGTGGTTATCAGTGTATTACAAAGGTACAAAACAGAGTTCAGTACTTCATTAGTTTGGTATATTAACATTATATCAGTTAATAAAATATGTTTTTTTAAATGTAAATTTAAGTTAAATCCTAAAATGTTGCTACTGTATTTTTTAAGGTAAAATTCCGGCAACCAGATCTGCCGGTTTTTTACCGTAAATTTTTCAGATTTCTTTTTACAGTGTAGTTTTTGCCTACTGTTTTGTGAATTCAGAAATACTACCCTTTCACATATATTTTTTGTCTACTATTTAATAGAGAAGTATGCATATTTGAATGCAGCCAGTCAATTCTTAAATGAGTGTTGGTTGAATCAATGATTTAATGGCTCACTGGTGTAACAATGTAACTTGCAGAAAGAGTAGAAAGAGTAAAAATATCATCACTAATAACCAACTAAGATGTGAATTATAAATAATGTTCAGTTTCTTGCACAGGCTGATTGTTTTGCTTCATAAGACCTCAATGTATTATGAGGAGCCACGGGTATTAATTTTGTGATGCCAGATGGAGCAAGGAGCAGCCAAAATGTTTTAACAGATGAGTACATTGTTGTTGACCCAGTGCTTCAGTTAACTGTAGTGTTCAGGTCAGGCCCGTCTCTAATCACAGCAGTGATGAAGTGGAGCACAAAACTGTTTCCATATGGGAGCAGCTGCTTTTCATAAACTCACCATGGTCCATTTCCAGCCAGTTAACAAACATACATTCACACACATGGGCACACACGCAAATACACTCCTTCATGCACATATTCACTCATACATATGTGCACACATTGATACACATCATGTGTATACAGTCAGCACCATAAAACGAACTCATCGAACTCATTTTATTTCTTCAAGCAGGGTTCTGCAGATGTGACCAATGAAGCGCATCCACACACAACTGTATATGCACACACACCCAGTTTGTTTCCTAGTGTAAATGTGTAGGTGGCAGTGGCACATTTCCACACTGCATTTTTCTCTCTCTAGAGAAAGGAGGAGAGTATACGCACAAAATGTTGTAACGTCTCACGATTCAGAAAGAGAGTCTCTTATTAATCGTCTGTCTTCATTTTCTTTCCTTTAACTTCATCTTCCCGCCTCTCATTTATGTTGTGTCAAGGTGGATGCATATTTTTATAACAGTGATGATCAGAGGTTTACTCAGGCTTTCTGCATTTGAAACAGTTCAGTATGTGGGTGCTCAACCCCGTCGCAGCTATAGCTGATATGATGTATGAAAGCTCACTATGAGTCACTGTACGAATGTTTATCTCCCCCTCTTTCTGAAACCGTGCCAGCTCCGACTGTGAACATTATGCCTTTCCGTCACGTTTCTCCCATGACACATATGTCCTAAATAAACATCTTGAATGATTGCAGATTGCAAGTAACTGAAATACTTGCTATTGGTAGAAGATCTCTCTTAAATCAACAAGATGAAGTATCATTTAAGTAGGTGGTATTTGATCAACTATATGAATTACAATTTTACATTTTCTTAAGTTGCCTGTGCATTGCTAGGTGGCTGCTAGGTTGTCCATTTGTGCTATGTGCTTTTTGCCCTATGTCATCTTTCATATCAAATTCTTACATTTTATTAATAATTTCACGTAATATAATAAGACACTATAGGGCTGTTACCAATCAAATTAAATCAGTATAAACAAAATCGATCTTTCAACTGCAGAAGAAACAGAAGTAACTTAAGTTAATGGCATTTAGATGCATTTACACAGAGAGTTTAATGATGCTGAAATGCATTAACAGTGCAAATATACAACCGCATAAATATTATGACCCTATGTTTTTAAAAAAAATTTAATATATGAAAGTTTAGAAAAAAAAATGCTAAAAAATAATAGGCTACTTTTACATTTGAAAGTAAACCACCAGTAGGTGGCACATGTCTGTCTTAATGAGTGAGTCACTGAGTCATTCATTTAAACGATTCATTCAGACAGCTGATTCCTTCAAGAATGAAGCAAGTGCCTGTCTTTATGAATAGGTTATTGAATCACTGACTCATTCCCAATTCATTCAAAATAGCTGTATCATTCCGATACACCGTGGCGTGTTGTTCAGGGAATTGCGCGACTGTGCTGTGATCTTTGTTTGGAACTGTTTTTGTTAACCAAATCAAGCAAGAACAGTCAACATTGACAACATTGTGTCTAAAATGTAAGTCACTTAATATGAACTACTTGTTTGAACTCTTGCATAAAACAAAGGTCAAATGGTTTTCAGGGAAAACTGCACTCTCTTGGTCGTGTCATGTGTAACTAGGCTACATCTTATGTTACCAATTTAAAAATGCATTTTTTTTTACTGCAGTATGTTTAATTTAACTAGTTGGCGTATTTAAATGCATATCGCAGTGTATTTATTTTGTATGGGCAGTAGGCTATAAGATTATTGTTAGATGTTAATGGGGAAAAATTAAGCAAACAACAATAAACCTATAAACTTAAATCCAAAAGTTTAATATTGGAAATGAGCCGTGTGCCAAAATACATGACCAGCACCTGACAACTTTATTAACTCCATAAACTGGCAATCGTTTTATCCGCCCCAATCAACATAGTATCGTTGCTTATTTCTAAAGTGAAGAGCACGTTCTGCGGACAGTAGCCCCTCACTGCATACAAGATCCAGGGGCGGGTTGACCACATCTAGGGTGGAGATGGAGGTTATGGGTGGAGATGGGTCTGTTTAGAGGCGCGGGGTGGAGACTGTTAGGTTAGGTATATGAAGGTGGGAGGAGTATTGGATCTGTAGTCCAACTTCACCCCTGATTTTGTGTTCTGCAGTGAGGACCATCTCCTCTGCGAAGGAGCCTTACAAACATAAAACATAACAGCTCTGTTCTGTACACACACACAAAATGTTAATTTAGGTTGATTCACTCCTGTATTTAAATGGTTGTTACTCCTTAAACTTTACAGTGTGTACGTGGCCTATTATGTTGTAAATAAATTAGAGTGGCTGTTATGTTGTAAATACATTTCTGTTCAGTTTCATGCACAGACAGATCATTCTGTTTCATAAGACCTCGGTGTATTGTCAGGAGCTACAGGTATTAATTCTGTATACCTTGATATGCTTTTTATAATTCTCAAAAAAGGGCAGCCGTTGTCTTGCATTTTACGAATCACCAAGGATCACAGTTCCATCTAAAAATCCTCTTTACTGATCTACTGAAGAAGAAAAATTGTGAAGTGAAAAAAATGCACCTACATCTTGGAAGGCCTGAGTAAATAAACAGCAAATTTTCATTTTTGAGAGAACTATTCATTTCTTTAACTATAGAATACTGTATAATAATAGTGATGTGTGTTGCCTAACAAGTCTCGAGCGAACCCCCCCTTTCAGAACTCCATGACACTCACCTCACAGCTCACACTTCTCAAGTACCTACAGTAATCCACACTTTCTTCATGAGAGTATGACTATGCCTCTTCCAGGCAGTTCATGAAGGTAACGCAAGGCTTATCTCCAAATGTTCCATAATTGCATCCCCCTGATATTTCTTCCCTGAGATTGGTCTCCCTAGAGGTTCTCGCTGAAATTCAGGACTCTTACTGGAGGCTCGAAGCAAGCCCAGAGAGATGTGGGTAAATTGGAGAGCCCACAGGTTAATAGAGATAAGGAACTCCCAGGTCTCCACAGTCCCACCCCACACTCACACATACATTTGTGAGCCGTACCAAGGAGATAATACATATTAATAGAGTTAGTTGAGGTTTAACTCCCAGATCTCCTCCGGCGGGCCTCCTCCGTGGAACCTGTGACTAAACAGATTTGCATCTGCAGTGCATCAATATAGCTGAGATCCCCCAAAGATTTCGTTCCTTTACCTCACCACAATAAAACCACCCAACACATTCTCACTCAGCTCGGTTCAGGATTACACAGAAACCAACTTGAACAAACAAACTAGTCTCCATTTTACAACTACCCACAAACAAACACTTGGCAAGCAAGTAAAAACCAGCAAACACTGTCACACCCACGGCGCCGATTCACTCCAGGGCCTCAGCCAAGTTCTTCATATTCTCCTCTCGTCTATACTGTAACAAATGTGTGAAAATCTTCTCCAAATGGGTTAATACTGTCTCAGACAAAGGCCCAAATAGTGCTCTAAAGCTGAACATAAACTTAATTTGTCCATTTTGCCACACTTCTTGCACACAACTCCAATTTTCCTTCATCACGGCATTTGAGTGGCGTCATCACCTGCATAATTGGTGGGTTCCTTGGTAGCAACATTGATCGGCTAATAATTGCTTCAATAGCTACTTTAAAGGGTGGCACAAAACCCGTTTTTTTTTTTTTTTGAAGGCTTGATTGTGTTTATGGTGCACTGTGTTCCAGGCTTTCGTTTCAACAAAAAAATCACATTATGTTCACATTTTGGACCTTTATCCTTCATACACTCTTTTTCCGTTCCCCTAAAAACGGTCTGTGACTTCCTTTTCTCCCTCAAAATTTCGCATGTGCTCTGATGGGTTAGCTGGCCCAGTGTGTTGTGATTCGCTAACTGCCTAGTGCACATTGTTCGGAAAAGTCACGCCTCTTAACATAACGTGTAGTTGCATGTGCTCCCACTGTACTGTATTGTAAACAATGGCGTCAGTATAGCCTTATCAGTTTGAGCCTGAGTCAGACGTAAGCCCGAGTAAGAAAAGTTCTTGTAACCTTTAAATAACATTCTAATCGCGACAAGAAAACCGGACATTTTAACATTTTTAGAAGAACATTTCCAATAATCTTCCCACAACAATTTTATAACTTAAAATTGTTACCTGGGTCACACGTTAAACGTGTTTGAACGAGTAAAAGGATAACACTAGTCTAGGCAAGGTGAAGTATCAAAAAACAGTTGTGCAATTTATTTTTCCCCAGACCAGTTAAACGCAAAACTCTGAACTGAATCCATGAAGTCTGTATGTTTCTTAATAGGTGATTGCATGATTGAGTAGACCAATAAACCGTTGACCGGCTTTGGAGCAAAGTTTCCTCTTAATTGGATTGGGAAAAATCATGTTGCCTACAATTACCAAATTCAGGCCTTGAATGAGATTCATATCAACCTATTATATCCCTCTGAATGTTGTTTCAGGACCAGTAAAAAAAAAGCTGACTTGGCAGTATACTGTATATGACACAGTATGATACAATAGGGACTGTTTATCAAAAAAAGGGTGGTTCACTGTAAAAAAAGTTGGAGTATGTTTTTTTTCATACTATTTTCATTTGTTTGACAATTTTACATTTAATTCAATGTTTTACTTGCTGACACTTAGGGGGCAGTCATGGCCTAATGGTAAGTTCCTTTCCTTTCCTAAAATTCTGTAAATATTTGTGAAATTTACCAGCCATTACTGAGTGAAAATTGATTCAAAATAAATCCTACACCATTTTTTTCAGTGTACCACCACCCCTAACTCTGGCTTGTCAGTTATCATAACCTTCTTAGAGTAAACTATTACTGAGCTCTATTTTCAGTTCGACAGAGAGGATTAAGAATGTGTTAGCATGCGATAAACACACAAATACACTATGCAACACTTAATCTTCACATTAAGAAAAAAGCAAGCCTTAACTCTAGACAGACTCTCACACAAAGCCTCAGCAGCGGCAGTCTGAGATGCTGTGGGCAGAGAGGAGATGATATTGGTGCAGTAACATTAATCCCAGCTGTATTCTCACAGGCCAGCTCCAGTACAGTCAATACAGCAAAGAAACTCAATACCTCTAAACTGCATACAGCAGAATCTACTTCTAGAATCATTAAATACACTACTCACAGGTCAGTCACAATAGTGCTTACAAGAATTAAACAGTGTGTAAGAAAGGGCAACAAAAAGATAAATTCTTTGGGTGACCATATCATTAAAATAATTCAGACTATGAAAACCAGACTAAAGATGATTTGCACTGTCTTATCAGTGGAACCTTTATTAGCTGAAGTGGATTTACAATCAGATCATAATCCTTCTCTAATCTTAAACCTAACTCATCCTATCATTGTAATCTAAGGGCAATGATGGGTTAATAGGAACATGTCCTACTTGAATAAAAGGTTAGTTAATATGACACTCTAGGTTTGTGTCCAAATGAATGCTGTCAAACGATTCATCACGATTAATCACATCCAAAATAAATGTTTTTGTTTACATAATATATGTGTATGTACTGTGTATATTTAGTTGTACTCTATATATACAAAATACACACCACATACAGTATATCCTATATTATAATATTATAATAATAATATATATATATATTACATGTATTTAACATGCATACAGTATATTCCTCTAAATTTAGATTATATAATGTTTTAATAATAACTAACATATTTTGCTTAAATATCTCCATGCATGTGTGTGTATTTAATATAGCCAATAAATATTACCAGTACACACACACACACACACACACTATGTCAACTTTTTATTTTGTGCGCTTAATCATTTAAACGCACTCGTTCACAATTGATCAATATAATTAGCATGTACCCATATTTTTACAAAAATATGATTTAATAACAATTCAAAAAAGTAATAAATAATTTTGTAAAAAATATTAAATTGCTATTGATTTAAATAATAATAACCAAATATAATAATTCTGATTATTACGATTACTAAGAAAAATTTTCTGATTATCTTAATTTTAATTTTCTAAATGGTTAAATGGATATTTCACCCAAAATGTAAAACTTTGAAAAATTAAGGAATAATCACACTCTTTTCCAAACAATGAAAGCAGATTGTACCAAGAACTGTCACATTTATAAAAAGACAAAAAAACTTTTTATAGCATTGTAAAAGTGGCAATACAGTATTTGCACCGAATCATCTGAATTCATATTATAGTTTTGTGTGCCCTGAAAGTCATGGATATTCCTCTTTCATCTTGGATATTCTGCTATAAATAAATCCTTTTGTGTTTCACAGAAGAAATCATACACGGCGGTTTTAATCAACCGAGGTTGAGTAAACAATTAACCGAATATTCCTTTTGGATGAACAAGCCCCTTCAAGCATTAGTGAGAGAGCATATTGGCGTGTAACAATTAGCTGTGTCCTACTTCCATATTGAACTGCTCCCCATTCTGGTGCTACTCTTGAGGCTGAATGTGTGATGATGACGGTCGGTCGTTTGTTTGATCTTAAGCAGGATCCTTGTCAGCACCACGTTGTTAGAGTCAGGGAAGCCCTCATTTCCTCACTAATGTGTGTCCCTGATCTCAGCAGAGGGGGTTGTTTTCGTGGAAGACGAGCGGTACAGTGAGGTCTGCTTTGAGGACGGCCAATCTGAAGTGTCCACAACAAATGTATTACTGCCACCTAACACAGACTGCCAGTGACCCTTGAGCCACACAACCCCCACAAGGCAATTTTTAAAATATTAAGATTAATACATCATCTGCAGCTGAATCATAAGCTTTAAGATAGACAATATGTGGCCAAGACACAAACTATTTGAAAATCTGGAATCTGAGGGTGCAAAAAAAAAAAATCACCTTTAAAGTTGTCCAAATTAAGTTTTTAGCAATTCATATTACTAATCAAAAATTACGTTTGATATATTTACGGTAGGAAATTAAAAAAAAATATCTTCAAGGAACATGATCTTAACTTAATATCCTAATAATTTTTTGAATAAAAACTATTTGATAATTATAAATAAAAATACAGATCTTTGGACCCATACAATGTACAGTATTGTTGGTTATTGCTACAAATATACCCGTGCTATGAATGGTTTTGTGGTCCAGAGTCACATATTAGGAATATGGCCACGTGAGAATATCTATTATGTGTATAATGATTGCTTCAGGTGCAATTGGCACTTTTCAGTACAATCTCTGCATGTCCACATTTACTCAACATGAATATCACTATCTGCGTTTCCATTACCCTTCAAATCACTAAACCTAATGTCACTATGGTATGAGAAATAGCTGAGGACTTAGCAAACCCTGCTACCAAAATGAACACAGAAACTCAGAAAGCATCAAAGAAACTGAGAACGTTCATAGTCACTAATTGTTCAGCCACACTATTAACAGCGTCCTTCCCATTTGATGTATTCAGATGTAGCTCTGAGTGTGTACTGTATGTTCTCCTGCTCTTGTAGGGAACGTCAAGGCGCTGTCCTTTCAGAACCTTCGATTCTCTCATTAGAGTCCCCCTGCCTGCCGCTGAGAGCTGGTATGGCCCCTTCTCCCACTCTTTCTCAATGCATTTTGCCCTTATAAGGAGAGAGTGAGAGCAGGGAGAGGAACGAGCAAGAGTGTAGCTGGACCGTACTATCTGCTCACGGTTTACGGGGGTGTTCAGAGGAGCTTTGTAAGAGTAAGGGGAGGTGGTGGGGGGCAAGTGATGGAGATGGTGTGAATAACGCCACCTCTTTGAGTGGCCCCGAATAAAAGGACGAAAATAGGTTTAATAGCAGGGAGGGAGGGAGAGGGATGTGATTAATATGCCCATGGATTTCTCTGTGGGATGACAGCATGTTACAGCATGTTTGTGAGGGTTATTTTCAGACGAATGTGGCGTCAGTCCTGTACTGAGTTTCATTCATTGAGTGGGATCATTTGAAGACTTTTCTTTGTGTCGCTCGCCACCCCCACAAAAGCACAAACCAAATGCCATCGCAGGCGTCATAGATGAAATACATCACATTGGGGACAGGTGCAGACTTAAAGGTATCACAAAAGCCCTTGCCACGGACAAAACCAGAAGAATCCAAGGTCACAAAACCCTGCATTAATCAAACATGCTATCAGTTCTCTGTTCTCATAAGGTTGTTGATAATGCTGGTAGAATGCTAGCAATGATTTCACATGCATGAAAAGCCTTAAAGTGTGCGCTAGCATCTTGTGTGACCTTTTTTCGGGTGACCGGACATCTATGGGCTACTTTATTTTGGTCTGCAGCCGTAGGCAAAAGTATGGGATGACACAACAGACCCAAAAAATAATGGATGTAGTATGAATTATGGACAGCTCAGCTTTGAACTGCATGGAAATGTTGCTCAAATATAAATATTTTAGCTTATAGAGGTAGAGCTTTTCTGCTGGACTTGTGCTCCTCAAACTAACCAAAAAGCTGTCGATGAATAGACTTGCATGGCTGACATGGGATGATGGTGTGCTACCAGACCTACCAGACATCTTTTAACCTTAACTTGCTTAACCAGAAGGGTTGACAAGTAAGGGTTTGCTGGTGAACATCTTGACTATGCAGGTCCACCAGACCAGTATAAACAAGGAAATTAATGCTGGGCTATTAAAAAAAGATGTATTAAAAATTTATTTAATTACCACTTATAGTACACTTGAACCCATCTTTCATACCCTAGTGGGTTCAAATGTACTACAAGTGGTATCTAAATAAATTTTTTAAATACAGAGATAGTATGTTAAAATTGCATTTTAGTTTATATTCATGGTGTCCTAAAATAGCACAGTTGAGTACACTTAGACGTACTTATCTTAAGAAGTACTAAAAAATAATAAGAAGAATAAAGAATAACAAATAATTTAGTATATTAAGTACAGAATTAGTGCGTGAAAATAGAGCACTTTAAGTGCATTATTGGAAGTGCACTTTTTTTGGCATGGGTCATGTTGTTCCAAACTCCCTTTTGTTAATCGTCAAAACAAATGGAGAGATGTCTGTCCCTCCACTGAAAGTCCATTCTACCAAATGGATGATTTGGAACAACAGGATGGGTGAGTAATTTATGGGCTAATTTTTAATTTTTGTGTGAACTAATCCTTTAAGAACAAAATAAAGTTGTGTTATTCAATAAAAAATGGCACTCCAAGGCATTCAAAGTAGGATTTACAATTTTAAAAGCCTTAATTGAATCATGGCTTACAGCGATACAAAATACCACAAACAGACTAAAAAGCCAGACTTGTCAAAGTTGTTATTGTTTTAGGATTAAATGGCATGAAGGGAAAGCAGTTTTACAGTACTATCAAGAAATGCTAGTGTTTTGCTGCTTAGCAGCACTACTGTTCACTTACAAGTGATAAATGTACAGTTCTACCCACTGGAAAACCCAATGAACTTCTAGTCTAGCTGCTATTAAAAACTTCATAACTTCGAAAAAAGTTTTCTTGATTTAAGTAGCGGCCTACGCAGAACATTTCAGCAATTATTTGTCATTGCTTCTTGCCTCAACTGGACCATTAGTTAAAGGATAATAATGGCATTAGTTTTGGCCTGATGGTGGTTCTGTGTAGTGTTCAGTGTTGGAGTGGTGAACGCCAGAGCGCTATGATTTCATGCAAAGGTCAAACTCGACTAAATGCTAATTAGCATGAGTCATCACATCCATTCATAGACCTGAACACATTATGTTACGTATGTAAACGCGGCAGGTCGCACTTCCACATTCATAACCGTCAACAGCCTCAAATTACCAGCACAGATTTATTCTTGAACTGTCAGGCATAAGAAAAGGACTCCAAAATTTGTCTCAGCCAAATGATAATCTTGTAACACAGAGACATGCACGCTCTCCCACACGTACACACAGAATACATCTCAATGCAGTTCGCTTGGATTCAACATATCTAGTGTTTACCAAACCACTATCAAGCAGGCTGGCAAACAGCCGTCTTCACTAGGACAGTTTCAACCTCCATTGGAAGATTTAGGTCACTGGGCTAATATTTGCATAATAAACAGAAGAGGATGCGGAAGAGAATGGTGAATGAGAGGGTGTTGAAGGGAAAAAAAACAGCTGATGCTTCAGATATGAAGACATGATGCAATAGCAAACAGTTTGATTGTAATGAGATGTTGACCTCAGAAATAAGGTATCATTCTGAAACACTTTGAGGAGATTTTTCTCTTGTAAACATGTTTATATGACATTTTCAGGTTGTTCCACAGAAGCAGAATTGAGTTGTTTGTGCTATAATAGACTTTAGTCAGAGTAGCCATTTTAAATTGATAGTTTAAAGCAGTCCATTAAATGTTGTGACGTTGTGTATGTGGGATGTTCAGCTGCTGAAACATGGAAAATACACTACCATTCAAAAGATTGGGACCAGTACATTTTTTAAGAAAAATAAAGAAATGAATACTAAAATTGTATACAAAAATGACGGTAAAGACATTTATAATGTTGCAAAGATCAAATAAATGTTGTTCTTTTAAACTTCCTATTCTTAAAAGAATCCCCAGATTTTTTTTTTTTAAATCACCAATTTCCTATATATTACTTTTTTTTCCAAACATTGATAATGATAATGAATTGTTTTGAGCACCAATCAGCTATTGAGTAATTTATGAAGGATCATGTTACCTCTGAAGACTGGAGTAATGAGGCTCCAAAATTTCAGCTTTGCAATCACTACATAATTACTTTTAAAAGATATTCGGACGAAACAGATATTTTCAATTGTAATATTATTTCAAGTTTTTGCTGTATTTTCTATCAAATAAATGCAGCCTCGGTGAGCATATAAAAAAAGCACATTAAATATCTTACTGACCCAAATAGTAATGCATGACTTTACACAAATGTACAGTTAATAAAAGACTCTGGAAAACAGATTATGAAAACTGTTATGTGACTGAATGACCTACACTGTTGAGTAAATTATGTAAAAATAAAGTAGAAATTCAGTTTAGAAAATTATAACCAATTAGGTTAAATGCAATTAGGTGTCACCAATAAATACCCCAAAACCCAAAACAACAGACTCATGCACTTATTTGTTAAAGATATATTACATAATAGTATTAAGTAAATATTTTTATTCTGTCTTGTCATTCCTTGTTTTTTTTCCTCTTCATTTCTCATTTCCTGTCATTCACAGTCAGTATTATCGCACCTCCAAAGTTAGAACGTGTCATAAGAAAACATAAAAGAATGGAGAAAAAGATATGAGAATACGGTCGCTTTGTGCAGGAAATTGTCAGGTGCAATCTCTCCACTCGTTTTTTAATGTCACATTAACATTTCCCCACACACCACCTCAGCACGTCTCTGTCACCTGGCAATAAGCAGGTCTGTTTATGATATCAGACTCTGCTGATTTGACGCTACTGTGGCTGTCAATCATACTGCTTCATACTTCTATTAGAAGTACTTGCTAAAACAAACAATCACTATTATTGCACCTCATGCTTAGTGTTAAACAATGTATTAAACTTAACTCATCAACTAAGTGTGCAAAATACATGATTCATGCCGCAAATCCTGCAGTTTGTTGAAGAGAGGTACGTTATTACATTTTTTATGTAATATAATTTGACATTTTTGCCTGGTTGGTGGTAAAACATGCAAACAATCCCATGGACATACATTAGAGAAGGGACCCAAGTCATTTCTAGAGATCAGAATATCATAGAGATGTGAGGGTAGGCATTGAAATGTCCAAGCAATCACCCAGAGTAATCACCTAGTCAAAATTACACATATAAAGTGCAATTCAGTACAAGTCCATTTTCAATATTACGCATTAATATCTTTAAATTAGCTGTGAATGGTTTCAGATGCTGCCCACAACCAAGAATTCAAATCTAAATAAAAGAGTCATCAGAATGTGGCAAGAGTAATGCACATTACAACAGAACGAATATGCGAGTAAGTCTGAAAGTGAAACCTCACAACATCCTCTTATTTAAAGAGGAGCAAGCTGACAGGAAGGCTTATATCTATAATTAGATATACATTTGTCTGAGTCTTTTTTTAATGCACTACCATTACACTGGTGGAGACTCACGCTGGGGGTAAGCCTGTTCTAAAAGCATTTTACACACACACACACACACACACACACACACACACACACCACCTTCACATGCTCTTGTTCTTTTCATTTCTGCAAAAGTTAGTACTTTTCCATAAAGCATGATTCACCCACTGACGTCTCAAAACACTATGCCGTTTCCTTGAACGTTTTGACGAAATGAAAGTGAGTAACTCTGTTAAAATGAAACGTTTTCATCAGAAACGCAAACCACCTTCTGAATTTTGAGGCTTTTTAGTCATCTATATGCTAGTACAGAGACCTCCAAACTTGTTTTTCAGCTGAACCCCTTTGGCATAAATATTTCATTGCAGTACCCTTCAGATTTTAAGTTAGTATTTCAAAACTTTAACAACACATTCGCATGTTCACAATTCTCTGATGTCAGGCACTGCTTACATGACATACTGTATGCAGGTAAACAAATAGAAAAAATCTTTAGTAAGCCTAAGTGCTTACATTTGAGAAATTATTTATTGTTTTAATTTGACATTTTTATGATGTAATTAATTAAATAATAGCTTATCAACTCAACTCAAATCTAGCAGTTCCCTCATGAAACTCCATTTTGGGAAACACTGAGCTAGAATATTCCTATTGACAGAAGGGCAAATACACAGACTGAAAATATTCATGACTCATCCTGCACTTAAGGGCGTATCCAAATTTGTGTCCAATCAGATTCTTTCTATAATGATAATGCCCCTCTTGACTAGCAACATCATCTCGCATACACAAAACACTACTGGCTTTTTTTTTTTGCGATAGTTTCCAACTCACTGTTTTAAAAACAAATATGTCAATGCAAAGAGTATCGCTGATAAATAACCTTAATTTATGTTGCCATCTGCTTACTTACAGTACTTAAAAGCAAGTCAATATACAGAATGATTGTTTGCAAACGCAATGGTCCATAGAACATAGTCCAACGTTATTGTTTACAGTCTACTAGTAGAAAATACTTCTACTTGGATTAAACAAGCATTTTACTGTACCTCTGAATACATCTTCCCTTAACATCAGTCCTGTGCTAGTCTACATGGCTGGATGTCTTCACGTATGCATTAGTGTATGAATCGTGTGACAACTACAAACAATAGCTATCCTGGCCACTTAGACATGCCTCATTTCACCTTCCCCATTGCCACCGCGACTCATCGTCTTCTCGGAGGGGCCACGTCCATGTCACCCACCAACACAAACACACACACCTGCTGTTGCAGCCTGAAGGAGAAGGGTTAAATCCCCCCACCCTTATACACACAAACAAACACAACGCTCTTGCAAACGGTCCGCTCGCATACTCCCGCCCCCCCAACCCCAGTCCTACACCAGCAGTCAGTTGTTAGTTAGGGGGAGGGGGTGTGAAGGGGAGAGGCTAGCGAAGGTCTTTGTGAGAGCGAGAAAGAGAGAGAGGAACAGAGCGTTCTATTTCTCATAGATGAGCAGCTGCTAGGCAGGACTGTCTTGAAAGCAGAGAGACAGTGAGAGAGACCATTTGGTGCCTGAATGTGAGCGAGGGAGCGAGCGAGGGAGAGAGAGACGCACACACTCAGCGTGAGCTTGTGGTTTAAGCAGACACTAGCCGTGCGTTTAGGGAAACCCACAGTCTCAGCTCCCTGGGATAAAGGAGTGTTGTTTCTGGCCCTGCTCTTTTCCCTCTTTTTATTCTGTTTTGTTTTATTCCCTCCATCCTTTCTCTTCTTCCTTTTGCCTGCGGAAAGAGCTGGACCGCTGTTACCTCCCTGAAACACGCCGAGCCGGTAAGCGGGCACTCTAACTATTTCTGTTTCCTGCTTTTTTTGTGTGTCAGTCTTGTTGTATCTCATTTCTGCTTCATTCATTCTAATTGCTTGGGTAGAGAGAGAGGCTAGCGCGATACCTAGGTGATGCTGTACCGGCATCCGTCGCAGCCGGCTGGGTGCGGAAGAAGAAAAAGCGAGGGATTGGAGGAGAGAGGGAAAGGGGTGTTCTACTTTCTCAACCCCATGATCGGTCGACTGGGGCTCGTCCTCTTTCACTGCAGCACATGGCAGCCTATACACACACACACACTGACACACAAACACACAACACTCCAGTTGCATTACACGTCCTGTAAAACTAACCGTCTGCTTTTATAAAGCTAATTAACGCACCTATTAGCCTAATCAATACACATCCTCTCACATTAACTGAGGCCAGTGGTGCATAAGGAGGCGTTATGGGCAAATAGTCAGGGGCGCTTTTATAGACGCACTGTGCAAGCGTTTTCTTTCTCTTTAAGCGACGTGATAGCTTGATCTTCATAGAAATGACATTTTATTCCCAGTTGGCATTTGCACAGGCATTTCGGTGCAACCCAGAAACCACACAGGGCTAATTAGGCTGCATGCGGTTGTATGTGTGCATGCTTGTGCATTGTTGTAGTTAAAAACATGTAGCATGTGAAGGGCTGAGAGAAATGAATGAAACCATGAATGGAGAGACGAACCACTCCTTTTTTTGATCCTCGCTCGCTCTCGTGTACATGGGAGAGGAAATTCACACCTGAGGGGGGAAGAGAGAGGTGGCTGTATGAATGAAACCCTAAAATATGAAGTCTGGTCATACATGTCAGGATATGAATGCTTTTTTTTTGCCAGACCCCTGACATGTCGGGAAAAAAATCAGGTTAGGTGGCAACAAAATCTGTCATTTACTGGTAATGAATTTGCGAGGGTAGTGAGCTTTTGTTTTTAGTCATTATATAAAATCATTGTTCCTTGCACAAGTACAAAAGACTAATACTCGTGTATTAAAAATAACTTGAATCACACCAAATTTGACGTGTAACCTATAAAATTAATGCAAATAAATGCAGCTGACAGCAAATATATGAATATATATATTTTATTACTACTAGAAATGATCGAAAATGCTTTTTAAACAAAAAAGTTTTAAATTTGACCATCAAATTATTATATACCTCATTAGTTGGTGTTAGCACCATATACACATCAGTTTATCACAAATATATGCTTTACCTTTATATATAATCAATATGAGGCTGAAAATTTATTTATTTGTCTGTTGCTAGGACACTCCCTTTGAACATTTTATACGAGGCCTCTGATTGGCTGCAGCCAATGATGCAAGTTTCTCACCCCAAATCTTTCCCCTTCGCCCATGGAAACATGCCTGTCTATATTTCTTCCTTTCCATCTCTCTACCTCCGTGTCAGAGACCGTCTGAAAGTCGTCTCCATCATGCATCTCTCTATCTCTTCTTTGTTACAATCAGGGTAGATGGATAGCGCCGACCGGTTTCTCTTTGTTGTCTTCCTATTTCAGATCAGTTGTATAAAAAAATCTACTGGCAGTAAGAAAGAAAAATCATTAAAGCTTAATACAGTAGCTGTTCATTCTCAGTGGTCTGCTCTCTGCTGATTTGTGATTTCTGGTCCTGTGCTGGTGGCAGTGACTCTGACCCCCACCTTCCACATGAGCATTATGTATGTGCTGTACTGTAAGTGGGTCAGGGTAGAGAGTGTGGCATGTCATGTGTGTCTCAGGGAAGTGGCCTGAAGCTGGACAGTCATAGAGCATGGGAATTAGGAGAGGAGGGGGTTGAAATGTCTTTGCTAACCTTGGGACAAGCTTCCACCATCACCGCTGCAGCTTGACCCATACGTGCATTATAATTGCATACGTATCAAGCTCAAAGTCTTAATGATGTGCGGAACACCAAGAACTTCTTTTTGTGGTACTTAAAGGGGCAGTTCATTCAAAAATCAAAGTTCTGACATAATTTATATCGTTTACCCTCATGTCATTCCCAGGGGCATTTCTAGTGTTTCATCAGTATTGTGGCACAGCCAGGCCCCATATTTTTGCCCATATTCTCAAATGGGCAGAAAATAAAATTTGCCCTTATTTTCAAAATTTTATTAAATGCTGTTTTGGATACAAATGGATATAAATGGTCTATACCTGCAGTACAGAATTGTTCACAAGCTGCACGCGCAATAAAGAGCTGCTTCGTCATTGACAAACAATACATTTGCAAGTTTTACTTTCTACAATGGAAAACAAAAAAATATATATCAGCGGCAAACAATTCAGTGTTTGAGTAAATTAATGAATCCAAATGAAGTTCTAATTCTAAATAGCTAAACACTATTATAATATTATCAGAAAAATTATTCTCAGGTCAGTATATCTTCATTGACATATAAAGGTTTATTAATATTTTACTGGGCCACAGCAGTACTCAAAAAGGGTGTAGTGACGCCCCTAGTCGCTCCAAACTTTCATGACATTTTATCTTCTGCAAAACACAAGTTTTCAAGAACGTTGGAGCTCAGACAACCATTGACTTTCATTGTATGGAAAAAAAAACAAATTTTTCAAAATATCTTTGTGTATATGAAATACATAACTTGAAAGGAACACCTTGCTCTGCGATCTTCAGCTTGGTGCCGTTTATCTCCATAAGAATGCTGACATCTTTTATAAGAGGCGTAATGGATTAAATTTGAAACCTCAGTAAAACGCAAGGCTAATTTTAAACGACCTGATAATACCAATGAATCAAATCTAACCAAATCCAGTCAACTGATAACCTGTGTGCTATGAAATTGCCGGATTAATGTCTACACCACTAACTTAAGTTCAAAAAGACATTTCAAATCAAAAGATGGGAGATTACAGAGCCATTGTAAAGTGTAAAGACTCACATACTATTTTTAATAGCTTGTCTGATCCCCTCTTAAAATCCCACTGTACTTTCATTTTAATGACTTACAGGAATAATATCACAAATTTTACCAATGGATCTTATTGCATATTAATGAAGTTTCAAAAGTAAGCTTAAAAATTTGTCTCGCTAAACGAGGTCAGGCTTTTAATCAAACTTTCTATAACGCCTATAATTAATTGAACGAATTTGCAACGTCATTTACCCTCAATGTGTTTAACTGTAAGGGATGTAATTGTGATTGATTTAGCCATTTTCACGATCAGTGTCTCGCTTCAAGTGCGTTTTGGCACTAATCCTTCAAATAAATTAAACTCCATTTTCTTACGTACATACAAAAAGTAGCTACACAATATGTACATCGCTCAAAACAGCTGTCACAGGAAATGGTTACAGATGCTATATTAGGTCATGGTGACCTGTGTCCACATTTTGATTTCCTACCGGCCTGAGGCGAGAGCAACGGGCTGAGACAGCGCTATGTGAGACAGTATGTCTATCTGCACCCATAGCATGTAGAGGCCAGACACTTTACACTGCTGCAGACTCACAGATCTCTTTCAGAAGGGCATGATGTGTCTAGATGACAGTGGATAGTCTCTGAGACCATTTTATGCTTTTGCATGCATTTTATGATCCGTGCGTCACCACATACGGAAATGTGAGAGATTTGCAGATGTACTGTATGTCCAAAACTGTCAAAGTGTCCATTGTCCGAAAAATTGAAAGTGGAACAATCTTGCATAGATTCTAATACTGAAATGACATTCAGAAATGAACTTAAGCTTCAACTATGTAGCTTCACTTAACAAACAGAATAGCAAAAATGACTGTTTTCAGACAGGTTTTCCCAAAAGGCTCTATTGGGACATTGAGAACCAGCCCACTGTAGGATTAAAACAAGACTGAGACTTTTTATTTGGCAGACAGGCTCTGTGGAGCAGAGGCAAAGTGAGTGATGGTGGAGCTGATACTGGGGTTCTCATCTCATCTCCTCTTATCGGTCTATCTGCCCTGCAAAATCAGACCAGCGAGAGCAGGAAAGTTGCTGCCAGACTTCCCACCAAACGCTTTGATGAGCAATCAGAAGCTTGAGGAGCAAGTTAACACAAACCCAAATAGCCTCGCTCCAAAGACAAGTTTTTAAACTGGGTCATGTTGAAATTTCCATTAGTTATGGGTATCAAAAGCCTCCTTGTGCTTGAGCTGTGCATCCAGCCACACTCTTTTTTTGGTGTAAATTGTTCTGTCATTTAGTAAAAGGCAAATAAAACATGCACAGAGTACATCACATGCCCTCACTTTTGAAAAAACATGAACAAAACTACCCAAGATCAAAAGTATATGACCTAGACGGCATTAAATGAGGTTCACTTGGAATGAGGATAAATATTTGTTTTGTGCAATAAATTTGGCTTAATAAAAAGCACTTAATTAATACAAGGAATAGGCAACATGTTAATAATAAATATCAATGCCTGACTTTAAGTACATTTTTGTATAGTGTTACATTATAAAAAATGTTGGCAAGGCAATTTTATTCACATAACAAATTTCGGTAATGCTTTAATTAATTACACTAGTTTACATGTAAAAAACTACTGTAGTTAATATGCATTTAAACATTTACGAATACATTATTCAAATCAAAATGTATATCTGCAGACATAAACATGGTTATATTATTACATTATTTAATGGACCTGAGCTAACATGAACTAGTGAACAGTTGTATTTTTATTAACTTACATTAACAAAGATGAATACTGCAACAAATGTATTGCTCATAGTTATTGTTAGTTAACACGTTAACATGGGACCTTATTGTAAAAAAGTGTTACCCAAATTTCATACACAGTGGTGCATGGAAATTATAAATAAATAAATAAACATACTAATTAATAAAATACTACTAATAATAATGATAATAATGTGAAGGGTGCATCTTCAAGAAAAGTCACTACTTCAGGATTCATATTTCTTCTGTTTTGAATACTGCAAAAACCTTTTGATGAGATAGGGCATGGCAACCCTGATGAAAGGACCCACATAGCTGGTGACTATCATATGTTTTTTGGATGCTGGTCCTCAGGACGAGATGCTAGTGTGCTGATGTCCCAGCAAGACTTCTTCAGTCCACCAGCTATAGACCAGCATAACAGCTTGGAGCACTGGAAATTCATGATGGTCTTTCCAGAACAGTTCTGAACTAAGACATCAGACAAACACATGTGATTTGAACATTATTCCAAGGAGATTGCAAGTGTTCTTGCTATATTTAGCACCTGGTTTTGCTCCCTGACCTTGACCTGACAGGTGTGTTCCACACGGGGAGTGAGAAAGCCAGAGAAATGGGTGAAACAGACACAAACTGGCAGGTAGACCTCAGTGCAATGTGGTTTTGCTTGGTCAATCACACCAATGGCAGTAGCGTCTTTTGTTTTCCCATCAGAAAGGGGGGAAGACGGCAATACCACAATACATGGGGCACGTGCCTTTGTGCAAATGGTCACTCTCTTAATGATGCTTTCTGGTGTTTTGCTGCTAATAGACACATCATATACTCTCAGGGGATGTTCTGATTTTTAAAAACGAGATCAAAATTAGCCTGAGGGTAGAATTTAGTTATTATGGATCTGGATATTGCTGCTGTATTTCTATTAAGGAGACAATGAAGCAAAACAGTGGAATCCATTTATCCATTCCTCACAGTTCGTTTGATGTTTGCGCATTGTTTTCAGTGGGGGGGGGGGGGGGGGGGGGGGGGGGGGTTTTGCTAATAAGGTCCTTAAAATGTAATTCATTGGAAAATTCCAAAATCTAAAGCTTCATTTTGTGCTGTAGTTAATTCCACTCATCAAAAGGAGTGAGCAAAACAATGAGAGATTCTCTGCGATCAAGACTTTTGTCTTGATCTTATCATTTGTCAGCCCTTGAGCAAAGGCACACAATGCTAATTTGCAATTGCCCTGCGCGCTATTCTCCGGTCTCAGCCTTTTTTCTTCCAGCTCCGTGGATGGAGAGAGCATGGGGGAGGGGTGGCGGTGGAGAATTGTTCCCTTCTTTCTCTCTCCTCTTCTCGCTTCCTGCACTAGCATGTTTTGCTATTCTCTAATATTGGTGTAGGTGGCACAGGGCCGATGATGGCCGAGCATCCTCAACCCTGTCAGCTGTAGCATTGGATTTCCATTTATTCACTTCATCCGGCGCTGACGCTGCCATCTCCCATCAAGCCCAGAGGCAAGCCCGCTGTCAATACCCATTTCTCTTTGAGGACCTGCCATGCTTGGCTAATGCTATCTCCACACACTGTAGAAGCTGTAATGATGCTCATTAAAAAAGTTGGACATGTCATAGACAGGAAGTGAGAGGGATAGGCAGAGTGAAAAAGAAAGGAGAAATCATCACTATTATTGTTCCCTGACTTCCCTTGTGAAACAGAAGTACACTTAAGCATACAGTACTTTTAATGGGATGCTTTTGACCACTTACTTGTATGTTTATTGTAATTAAATGAAAATTTCAGTAACACTTTAGCATAGAGACCAATTCTCACTATTAACTAGTTGCTTATTAGCATGCCTATTATTAACGTATTGGCTGTTTATTAGTACTTATAAAGCAACATATTCTGCATGACCATATTCTAAATCCCTAATCCTACCCAACTACCTTAATGAGCAGCAAATTAGGAGGCAAAAGTCATAGTTAATGGTTTGTTAATAGGGAGAACTGGACCTTAAAATAAAGTATGTCCAAATTTTTCACCGTTTAAATGCAAATTATATTAAATGCAATCAGCCTTAGAATGTTTTTCTCACCCAGGACTTAAGTACATGTTAATATGTAATTTCATAATTCTACTGTATTTAAAATATGGTAATGTTTAGTGTTGAATGTACTGACAAGGATTTATGGTACATGATAAAATAGTAATAGTATATGATAAAATATACTTAATTACCATTTCTATTGAAACTTGTATATTGTTTATTTAAATATGTTTTTACACATTTGAAATGATTAAGTTGTAATTAAGTACATTTAAAATATATTAACTTTAAATGTAATATTGACTAGCACTGAAAAATTATAATCAAGTACTTTACATGGGCTTTAGTATGTTAGTATGTACTTCAAAATGTACATCAACGTATAACTTTTAAATTGACGTTATTACAAAGTCTACTTACAGTACACTTAGGTGGCCTGTTATTTCATTAATATTCATTACTATACAGTATATCTGCTAATACAGTATTGTAAAAATATCATTCTTTTTCACAAGGTTTTCTCTGCCTGAGAATAAAGAGTTTAAGAAAACTGACAAAGCTTTTTGCTCTTTGTTCTTTTCTCTCCACTATCCATATACATTATTCTTATAAATATATCAGTCTGAAAGTGCTTTCAAAACATGTTTGTATGTTTAAAAGTATATTAAAGAGCCATTTTTGATAAAGACTAGTCCAAATAATGTGGACTAGTTTATCCCATACCCATATATAATACCTTTATGAATTAAAATCCTAAATAAAAGACGCCCCCTTCTAAAGGCACATTCCGATCAAACGGGAGCCTCATTCAAGGTTAATAATGTGTTGGCTTGGAGGCTTTTACTGTAGTTTGAGTCGAATTTGCAAACAGTATTTTCACATACTTAAAACCTATTCACATTAAGCCTGAATGTTCATTGTGACAATATTTTGAATAGAAACATTAGACCTATTCACATATTTACATTTATTCATTTGGTAGATGCTTTTATTCAAAGAGACTTACAAATGAGGAACATCAGAAGCAATTTATAGAGCCTACAATATTTGCAGAATAAAATGCTCGACCAATGTGTTATTTATGTACAATTTATGTGCATAAATTGCACCCTTTTTGAGTACAACAGCTTGTCACTGGGGCAGTACCCTCAAAGGGGCAATGTTGTGTCTTATTTAACCCTAAAAGGCTCGTAGTAGTTCCTCGAGATTACATCTTACCCCAAAGTACAAAATGCACCTTTAAAGGGTAGATAAGGTACAAAGTTGTTCCTTTAAGGGTACTACCGCAGTGGCTAGTTGTTGTACTCCCAATTTTGTACTTTTTTTCCCCCTGAAAGTGCAGTTTGATTAAAAACTGAAAAATAAATGAGATTTCAGTTCAGCTGCTGTGTTGGTGACTCTAAAACAGAGGTGTATTTTCATTAAAAAGTGCTCTTTTAAACAGTGTAGAGTCTATTCTCCCTAATTTATGCTTCAAAAAACTAAAATAAATGCGGCATTAGTGCAAATGGAACTATAAATGGGCTTTAAATGGGCCAAAACAACTTTAAGAGCCTTCTGTAAAGAGTGAACGCAGAAGAGAACATCTGTTCCAGTTTCTCAGAGAGCTCTTTATTGTAATGCAAGTCCTTTAGATAAAGTCCTTTTGAAGTGACCGTGTCCTGCCGCAGCATTGTTAGGATGTTGCTGGCAAAGGTCAAAGTTCATTAAGAAATGCTTGACCTTGTGTTTTGTTCACTGTGACATGAACATCAGTCAGACCTATATTGTACAAATCATTACAACTTTATCCTTTGACATTTAAACACCCTTCTTCTGGGGGTGGACAACCTTGATCTATGCACTAGGTATGCCCTCAAAGACATTTCTTGGTCCCTGGCGACCCTGGATGACCCTGTCCTCTGCACGGTCAATAGGCCTGAAGTCTCTTAACGCTGCAGTGAATTGAATTGCAGGTCATATTCCACTGGACTATACTGAAACTACACAGCATGCATCCAACACTTTAAATATTGCTAGTGACTTTTGAAGAAAAACACATTGTTATACACTACCGTTCAGTGGCGTTGTTTTGTGTAAGATGTCCCCTACGTATTCTACGCCCATGCATACCATTTATAGATTAATAAGTACTGGTTATAGACTAATGGTTATACCTTATCAGCATTAAATTAATCAAAAGTGACTGTAAAGACAATTTTAAGGTTACAAAAAAACTTTTATTTCAAATAAATGCTGTTCTTTTTATTCACTCTGTTCATCTAGAATCCTGGTTTACACAAAAAAATATGAAGCAGCACAACTGTTTTCAACATTGATAATAAAAATAAATGTTTCTTAAGCAGCAAATCTGTGTATCAGAATGATTTCTGAAGGATCATGTGACACTGAAGACTGGAGCAATGATGCTGAAAATTCAGCTTTGATATCACAGGAATAAATTACAATTTAAAGTATATTGAAATAAAAAAAAGTTTTATTTTAGTACATTTTTTGTCATTTGTGTTGTGTTTTGTCATTTTTAGTTTAGAGAGAGTTATTATTATTATTATTATTCATTATTCATTTAAGTATTAGTTGTTTTAGTGCATCAAGTTAAGCTAAATTAAAATGAAAAATGTTAAAATATAAAGTTTTTAATATTCTATTTTAAGTAACATTTTTTTAGGGGTTTCATTTTAGTTTCCCTTTTAATTTTGGTTAACTACACTAACATTACACAATATTACAGTTTTTACTATATTTTTGATCGAATAAATGCAGCCTTGGTGAGCACAAGTGTCTTCTTTCAGATTTTTGGGTTTTGGGTATTACCAACCCAAACATTTGAACGGTAGTGTAAACATTTTCATAATAAGTGTACCTAATTATTTTTTTAAAGTAAAGAGTAATTTCTTTGGTAGATTCAATGACATATACATTGTGTTTACATTTTTAGGTGAAATGATCCTACAAATACTTATTTGTCTCTGCACATTAAGTTGTGTATTTTAACATCTAAAATGAACACACTTCAGTGGAACTATACAGTAGAACTGATCCTGAGTCAGTTTATATCATGTTAGTGTGGTAACATGATATAAATTTATAAATCCTTCTTCATTTTAGATGAAGAAGGATCATATCAGTCATAAAGTCACTGCAGTGAGCAGGTCGCTTTGTGTGCTGCATGATGTTGCACACTGCCTCAGATTTATGAGGGACATTGCCGCATAATGCATTGAGCTAACTGTTTACATGCCTCTTTATTTAGAGGGTGATACTGGGTGTGTGTGTGATGAAAGATTGGTGGCTGGCCGTGCCACTCAAGAAATGAATCAGATTGTGACCTGTCGAATGTATCCCATGAATCCCTCCCCAGAGGTTTATCACTATATTGTTTGCCTGACTGACCGCTTTAAAACAAGCCACTGTATGTAAGCACATCCATAACCATAAATTAATATAAGTTTCAGTGACCAGTTATTACACTGTGCAGGTAACAAATATTTAACAAAGACTGCCTAAAGAAAATAAGTACTGCTAGCCTATAGAGCCATTATATACATTTTCTTAATTCTGACAATTTTCTTTCAAATTACTTCATTAGTCCTATTATTCTCAATTTTTTTATGAGAATTTTAAAATAGGTGTTTCATAGTTTGTATAATATGTATTTTTGCATTAATGGGTTGCTCTAATCTTGTTCTCAGAAATAAGAATGCAATTTGTTTGCGCTTTTTTTTTATTACGGTAATAAGGATTTGATGAGGTTTGCATAGCGGTCATGAAAATAATGTCATTAATAGAAAAAAAAAATCCTAAAAGGCTTAATTATCTCTTAAGCAACATTTCAAAACATATGGAGAGATTTTGGCAGGAATGCGATGCCATGTTGTTCGCATTCTGAGCCTTTTTTCTGAAACATGTTAATCTGACCATCTCTTTATTTCTCGTTCTTTCTCTCAGGTAGCGGAGGCTGATGCTGTGATACTGCAGGAGAAGCATACAGGCTCTCATTTGATGCAGTGAAGTGCTCCGTGTGGAAAATCGCAAGCAAAGGTATGGAACCAAAACAATGTGTCCCTATTCGTCAAGCCATATGGCACCATGCATGAGAAAAAGATGTGAAAATACAAGGTAAAAAAAGTGTCTGATAGCAACTGCATTCTGTCTGCCCACTTTGTGATGGCGCAGATTTTCTCATCGGTTTCAGCACAAACAGCAGAGTCACAACTCCAATCAAAAATAGCCTATGAACAGATGCCATGCAGAAACATTTATAGATATTAGTTTCCATCTTTGAAGCTGTGCTTATTTAGTGCAGTTTGCCATTCATCTCTTTATGCAGTAATGAAACCAACAGATTTGAGACAAAAGCTTTAGTGTTAAAGTTATGCAACATCCTGGAAGTGGCATTACAATAAATATGCATTTCCTTGGTCAGGTCTGGACTAGTCTGAGCGGATCAGAAAGGGACAGTGTGATATTGCTGTGTAAGCACAAGTTTTTGCCTTAGTTTCTGTCTCAGACAGTTGTGATCCGTTTTTGGTCGGCCCAACAAGCTGCCACCAGGGTCACTTCCTTATAACTAAGTACACTGGGGCTCTGTTCTCAATATTTATTTCTACAAAGTCTGCTTTAATGAATTTCCTCTTTTTCACTTTAGCCCAAACAAAAAATTTGATATCACAGATCATTTTAATCCAGAAAATAGCAAAAACTACAAAAGATTAGGTACTTTTTTTACTACAGAGCACAAATCGATGACTGTGTTATTCTAAATTCAGCAGAGGATACGTTTTGTACACAGGAAACTGCAGCTAGAGAGCTCAAGCTATCGGTAAACCCCTGCACTAGTATAAGCCAGCAGTTCTTTAACCTCTCACCCCATCTTAACCAAGCATACATGTATAGTGGTACCACAGAGAAACAGTTTCACCAGGCTCTTTTAGATTAAGCCCTGCCTTTAAATAGCTGTCAGAAAAAGAGAAGTGTGAAAAGAGCAGAGCGATGTTGAACGCAGAGCTGCAGAGGGGACCGTTGGTAAGGCTGAGAGGGTTCCTGTGGGGCTGTACGGCACTAGCCGCATTAAGACGGACTCTTCACAGCTGGGTTCAGGGACAGCTCTGGAGGAGGAGTACAGCGGAGGAACAGACTCGGATAGGAGTGGAAAACTGACAGGACTAGCACAGTGAGGCTTTATTAAGGGAAGAAGGAAGGCAAACATTTGTTGGCTGGTAAGTAAAGGACAGTCATATGTGTCAAGCTGTATGCTTTTTGTTGATGTGACAGATACGGAAGATTAATTATTGGTTGACAGTTTCAGTTTTTCAGTGAGAACTTTGAGGAGACAAAAGATTGATGGATCTGAGGTTTACGTGAGAGCTTCTGTTGGAATGAGGCATAAGGGATAACACTATATAGATAGATAGATAGATAGATAGATAGATAATAGATAGATAGATAGATAGATAGATATATAGATAGATAGATAGATAGATAGATAGAGAGACAGACAGACAGACAGACAGACAGACAGACAGACAGACAGACAGACAGACAGACAAACAAACAAACAGACAGACACAGCCCATATGATAGACAGACAGACAGACAGACGACAGAGAGACAGATGACAGAGAGACAGACAGACAGACAGACAGACAGACAGACAGACAACCGATAGACGACTTCGATATGCTAGATAGATAATCTATCGATAGCTAGATATTATAGAGGAGGGAGTGAGTATAGAGTATGATGGGAGGATAGGGTTAGGACAGACAGACAGACAGACAGACAGACAAACAAACAAACAGATAGAGACAGACATACAGAAACAGACAGACAGACACACAAACAGACAGACAGAGACAGACAGACAGACAGACAGACATGCAGACAGATAGAGACAGACAGACAGACAGACAGATTCAGACAGACAGACATAGACATATAGGCAGAAAGAAAGACTGTTATATACTTTAGACTAGGATTTGGCTGGTGATTTTGATGACGAAAGCCTCAGATAGAGAGAGAGTACAGGCGGTAGAGGTGATGTGGTCCAGTCATGGAAACAGGGCTCTACGGGTGGTTGCCAGGAGACAGGCAGAGCGGGATATATTGCCTCTTAAGTGATAAACAGGCTGAGAGGAGCCATCTTTGCGTTGTGTGCCATAAGTGAAGGATATGGCTTGATATGAAAGATTTAAAAGCCTAGATATGTAACAGCCAGATTCTTATTTCGAACACTGCCAATATGCGCATTTGTGTCTCTTGGGAAATGCCATGATAGGTTTTGTGTTATCATCAGTGCCACGATAATCTAGCTATTTTATTTCTTGAATGTTTCTATATACTAGTCTGTCCAGAATTGTTCCTCTATTGCAAGCTTTTATTTGTACCATTTGGTGTCCATTGCCAACTGCAGCTGATATTTAGTGCATGCAAACTGATTTAACAAACAAAATGGTTATATTGAAGGTACAACATTATATTCTAACCAAATGCAATGCAATAAAGCAACAAGCAGCAAAAAAACATTTATTCTAAGAAAATAAGAGTTTTTGTCAATCACTTAGTTTCTGTTTCTGTTATGTTGAGCTGGTTAGCCCCGCCCATGGTGAAATCTCATTGGTCCAAAATCATACTTCACAATGACTGATTATCTATAAATGTGTCATGTCACATAAGGATTTTTGCTTTCAGTATGGACAGTCAGATTTGCTATAAACGTTGAGTCAGAGCTGGTTAGGACAGGCAGACCTCAGCTATGTGCTACTACACAGTGTTAATGTGAGTTCATTTACTATTACCATGCCATTATATTAAGTTACTGTACATCTCGTCACTTGATGCTAGATCACCACCAAAAGGTGTTTGTTCCTGCTTGTGCGGTTTGTGTCATGATCTCTTTTTTTATTACTGCTCTTTTCCTGTATTATATTCAAATGCTGCATTGCAACAAACAACATAATATTCACATCTTTAAAGGCATGCATTCATTTTTACCACACTGCAATAATGAAGAAAAGAAAGGAAAATGTATATATAAAAAAAAAAATTCTGTCCCCACAACAAACACTGTATTACAGCAGTTACAGCACTTTGTCAGAAGGATTATTTTGTTGAATTATTTCAGACACAAACAGCCTCTTTTATTACAGTTTACCCTATGAAAAAACTAGCAGCATTTTTCAACTTTATGCAATGCACAGTCTGGCTCTTACCACAGCATATGACAAAAGTTTTTGCAGAGAAAATACTCACTGACAGTCTAGGAGTCTTGCTAATGAGTATCATCTAGGTTGTATTCCTTTGTACTGTATGTATTTGTCTTCCTTGCCCAGGTTTGCCAGCCATGGGGAACCTCATTAAGGTCCTTGGCAAGGATTTAGAGAACTGTCCTCATTTTTTCCTGGATTTTGAAAGTAAGTTTTTCGCTGGTGTACGGTGGTTACGTCTCGGATGTGTGGTAGTTGTGTATTGGAGATGGAGCTATCAGGGTTGGAGCACGTGTAGACGCATCCTCTATGTGGATTAAGACAGACTGAAGTTTTTTTTTTGCTTTTGGAAACTGTTTCTTTTTGCTCTCTTCACGATTGTGTTCACTCGTTTCCATTTATGTATAGAAAGAGAGCAGCAAGAAGGAGTTTCAGTGTGACCATGTGACCATATCAACATCGCCCGAGAATCTCGACACCTAAAGTCCATCCCACACCCTATACGCCCCGACCCCCATCCCAGACTCCACGCACATTCACACGAACACACACCCAACACCAGACACACGTCTGCCACATCTCCCATGACCCACACGCTTCTCCCTTCTCTCTGTTCCAGGGGGATCATGGGAAATCTCCTGAAACTGCTGGCTTGCACCGAACTTGAGCATGGCCCAATAGTTTTCCTTGACTTTGAACGTGAGACCATCAGCTTATGTTTTGAGTTTGCTTTTCTTTCCCGTTTGATCATGGTTCCTCCTCATTCGCTGTCCTCTACATTTTCACTTCCTTTTCTCCGCCATCCCTCTGTTTGTGCATCAATGCCTGGCATTCAAGTGTTTTTCGGTGACCTCAATTTGTGACGTGACTTTTTTTGCGCTCCTCTCCAGGTCGGCTGTGATCCGCTGAACTAAAGATCGTCGTACGAATGCCATGCTTTTTTTTTTTAGCAGTTAGAGCGGGATGGAAAGCATAATCACATAACACTTAACTTATCTCCTCTTTTTCACCCAAACCTTTGCAGACTTGTAAAGTGCGTTGGCTCCATAATCTGTTCCTGTGTGTCCTGTGCATCTGGATGTGTGTGTGTGTGTGTGTGTGTGTGTGTGTTGCGTGTGTGAATGCATTATTAACCAGTCTGAGGATTTAAGGAAGTGGGAATGGAAGCTGCCTATTGAAAGGGGAGCCTCAATTTCCTTTTTCTCTGATGTCGTGTTCCCTTTTAACCCTTACCTAAGCACTTCTCTCCCTCCTGAGTAATCCTTCCTTTTATGACACCTCTAACAGCTACATGCCTAACATCTCCTTTTTTATGGAGGAAATAAAACTCCTGTCCCTCAAGTGTGAGAACCCGGAAGACTTAGAGTGGTTGTTGTCCAGTCGATAACATAAAATGTAGGCTGTCCTTGCTCTAAGAATATAATTGGTTGGAGACATTCTTGAAGTGACACAAGACACAGTGTAATGCATTTGTCTGTAATACATTATAGGACCAATGACATCATTTTCTTTCAAATATATTGATCTGAATACACCTCTTGTATGATGGACATCTGTTCTATTTCCAAATGTTGATTTTTTTAATGTAAAAAAAAAATGTCTCTAAAATAAAAAATTTAAATAAGAATATAATCTTATATTTCTTTAAAATTATTTATATCTTAATACATATATTATCAGTTGGTGTAGCAACATGTTCCCAAGAAAGACAAGAAAACAATTAAAAAAAGAATAATAATCACCAGCGATGACCATGAGACTGTACACCTTTAAGTTTCTTAAAATATCAGATAATTTGACAGGGCAGAAAGTTGGTTGTCAAAGTCAAAACTGCTAAAACGTAATTGTATTCAAGAAACACTCTCAAAAAAAATCAAAATCTAATGCTATATAAAAAGTACTGTTACTTTAAACATTTTTTTTGAATTAGAATTATACTTGCATGCATTTAGGTGTAAGGAAAATATGTAAATATTTTCTTGAATGGTTATATCACATGATGTAAGTAATTTCATAGTAACAATTTTTAAGTAACACACACACACACACACACACATATATATATTACTATATCTATATATAAAGAATATATATATCTACTGTATATATACATTTATATATATATGTTTTTATAGGTTCGTCCTTGACAATTCTTGTCATTGACCCTATAGCAGAATTTGCATAAAACAAAGTAGTAATATCAGAATGTTGAATACAAGCAAAAAAAAAGGACAACAGCCACTCTCCCGATCTGTACTTTGTGATTTTGTGACAGCGAAACAATGATCACCTGTGTTACACTGGTTTACATTTCCTCAGTTCTGAAATGGGGTTAGTGTGCCACTAATGGAATTCATAAAAATTCAATATCTCAAATACAAGACACATTGGCATAGAAACAAGCTTTGAGGCTCTGCTACATGTGATTAACCAAAAGGTGTGTGTGGTGCACAATAAAAGTGTGCAAAAGGGAAAGGAAACATTATATTGCTACTGTAGCATTGACGCCTGTCTTCAGACTCTGTTCTTTGAAGATCACAGGCAGGATGAGCAAACAGACCTGGAGGTGACATGACTGGGAGGAGCCACTAGCAATTACACTGAAGTGTAGAGTGTGTGTTTGTTTGTACTGAAACATGTTTGCTCAGCTGATAGCACAAACAGCTATGTGTGTATTCAGTCAAACACTGACAGAGAAAATGCATCAAGGACCTCTGATAGGGTTAACTGCTTCTATATACATTACAGCCCCTCTGTTTGGATGCAGGATAAAGAAGTTTGCTTGTAAATCAGGCCTGCTTCACAGATCACTTACATACAGAGGCTTGAGAAATCTGGTCTAGCAATTATGTCCCAAAATTCCTCCTGCTGCAGTTTTTAAACTGTGTACACCATACACAGTGTAAAAACAGAGGTTATTAATTGGCATCTATGGTTGCATGAAGAACCTTTAACATACATGATTAGGAACAAAATCTGCTTAGGAAACATTTTGCCTTTAGATGAAATTCACGATCAAGTAGATTCCAATTGAAATGGCTAGATTTCGCCCACAAAAATTGTGAGCACACCTTAAAGGAATAGTTTACCTAAAAAGTTCAAATTTGCTGAAAATTTACTCAGACCATCCAAGATGTAGAAGAGTTCATTTCTTCATCAGAACAGATTTGGAGAAATGTAGCATTCCATCACTTGCTACATCATTGATCCGCCCTCCGTGATGGGTGCCGTCAGAATGAGAGTCCAAACAGCTGATAAAAACATCACAAAAATCCACAAGTAATCCATACCATCAATTAACATTTTGTGAAGGGAAAAGCAGCGTTTGTAAGACACAAATCCATTATTAAGATGTTTAATGTTTAATAATCGACAATAACCTTCATTCAGGGAAAAAGCCTAATTAAAAAAAAAAATTTACAGGAGAAAGCAACGTTATGAATAAAATCCATCTTAATGATGGATTTATTTCTTAAAAACACAGCTTTTCACTTCATAAGACGTTAATTGATGGACTGGAGTTGTGTGGATTACTTGTGGATTATTGTTATGTTTTTATTAGCTGTTTGGCCTTTTTATTATACTCATGTTTGTATGTATTATCATGAATATCCTGTGGTTAACTAAACTAAACTAAAAGCTAAATAGAAACGCCCACCAGAGGATGATATTCTGTTTGCTTTCCTGCCTGCTATCATCAGCTTATTAATCAAATGCCTGACGCTTGCTGAAGCTGACACAACTCTTTAAACCCATCCCAGCCTTGCCAGCAACTCCATATGGAGCTGCTTCATTGGCCATGGCCTTTCATTGACATTTCCCACCAGAGCTGTTAATATCAGCCCTAACAAATCCTGACACACACCGACACAACCCAAATCTTCCTCATGCACTTCCGACTCACAATAACACCATCATCATTACCAGATTAATCCATATGGATTTATGGTTCCTATCTTTCAAAGCTCGTTGGAAAGCGCTTTCCCCCTCCGGGTGCCAAAAGATGATGATAATCCAATGTTAGCACTAAATTAACTCACACCATGAAGCTTTCTTGTAATTATTGGTCCAGTTATCAGATTTAACACTGACTTGACTGGTTAAACGCAATCCATTTTATCCAAAACAAAACCCATCAGGACAAGACGAAATTATTTCAGTGTGATAGTGTGACAAAGGTGATCCATAACTCAGGTTGGCCGAGGAATTGGAAGAGGACTGTGCATATTTTGACCATTTTTGTATATCTGTCACATTCTGACCGACTCGATCTGACTTCTGCCCACAGATGCTCAGCCCACAGAGGCAGAGACAGCCGTGTGGAACCAGGTTAGTGCCGTGCTGGAAGAGGCCCATGGGATACTGGCAGAGTTACAGTCTTACAATGGAGCAGGACAAGAAATAAGAGAGGTGGGGCTATTTTTGCATTTATTAGTCGTGCTTACCTTTGCAAAACCTGCTGCTACAATGCTAGATTGCTCTGGGTGGTTGCTAGGGTGTTTTAGGCTGTTGCTAGGGTGTTCTGAGTGGTTGCTTTACTCATCCAAGTCAAAATATTGTACATTTTTTTGACTGTTTTATCATCTCCCAGGATAATATTGAAAGCCTGATTAGAAAATAAACAGAACATGTCTTATCTAAAAGCTGCATGTTTTGAGATATCATGCATGTATAGCACAATTGTTGTGGGCAGTGCAAATCACTAATGAAAAATTAGATAAATTGACAAAATGAAAGTCTTTTGTTCACAAAGGCTGAATTTCAAAAATCAAAAATGCAGTAAAATTGAAATATCGATATGAAATAACTGTTTTCGATTTTAATATAGCCTACACTATCATTCAAGATTTTTAAAAATGTTTTTAAATGAAGTCTCTGATGCTCACAAAGGCTGCATTTATATGATCCAAAATACAGCGAAAACATTAATATTGTGAAATATTTTTACAGTTTAAAACAGCTGTTTTCTATTTGAATATATTTAAAAATTGAATTTATTCCTGTGATGCAAAGCTAAATTTTCAGCATCATTACTCCACTCTTCTGTGTCACATGATCCTTCGGAAATCATTCTAATGATGAACATTTCTTATTATTATCAATGTTGAATAAAGTTGTGCTCCTTTATATTTCTGTGGAAACTGTGATACATTGTTTCTTTGTTTCTACACAAGATTCTTTCTCAATCAATATAAAGATAAAAAGGAACAGCATATATTTGAGATAGAAATCATTTGTAACGTTATAGGCTAAATGTCTTTTTTCACCTTTGACCAACTTAATGCATCCTCACTGAATAAAAGTATTAATTTCTTTAATTACAAGACATTCATTCCTTTAAAACTGCATTAACACTGCATATGAAACGTCTCTCTGTAATACTTAATTGAATAATGCCATTGAGTGATCATATGTTTTTGTATAATGACTGTTAAAGTGGATATTTCACCATCATACATGACGATACACTGATGCTACTTTCATGCATGACGAGCATAAAATCTTTGATAGATGACTAGAAGCTCGGAAGTATCCAGTTAAAGCAAGAAAACCGAACACTCTAGCTAAAAGCTAATCCAAAGTAACTTTTTTAAATTAAATCAAAAGATGAAAAAGAACAGCATTTATTTGAAATAGAAGTCATTTGTAACATTATAAATGTCTTTACTTTCACCTTTGACCAATTTAATGCATTCTTGCTGAATAAAAGTATTAATTTATTTCAAATATGTATGTAACAGTAGTGTTTTTCACCCCTTTTTTAAAATTTAGTAAAACAAAGAGTTGTTTTGTCTGGGTTACAAAACCCTAACTAGAGTAATAGTGTTGCTTACCATAGAAAGATCCACTGATATTTACTCATCCTGAGCCAGGAGTCAATTCACCTGTTATAAAGCACCTAGGCATTATAAAGCATAAGTTTTGTGCAGTTTTCAATCATTCTGGTCCATAAACAGCAAATGTGCAGTAGCTATTCAGCTGTGAATGTTTCGCATTGCTGAATAAATCGCACAATGCAACTTCATTTAAAGGCTACAGATGACCTTGAGTTTATAGTCAGTGTAAATGAAGGTTGTGGTTTCAGTTGTTCTCGCTCGTCCTTCTCTCCAGGCGATCCAGAACCCCAATGACCTCCAGCTGCAGGAGAAAGCCTGGAATGCAGTCTGCCCCCTAGTGGCCAAGCTCAAGAGATTCTACGAATTTTCTCTCAGGCTAGGTAAGTGGGTGGCCATTGTTTTCCAATTGTCTTCTTTTATAGTCATGTAATGGGCCTTGCGTGCTCGAGTCGTCCAACGCACTGACCGTGCGTACAACGAGTGCTGCAAGCATCCGTTTCTGTCCTCCTCTGCAGCTGACCTCGTAAAGAGTTGGCATGGCAACCGCGGCAGCAGAGCGTAGAGGAGGCTGCGTTTCTGCCTCCCATGCACGCTGACAATTCAGTATACGGTTTGCAATCGTCGATCAGCTGCCTCTTTTTTCACAGCAGTGCTGACTAGTGAAAAGACGTAGATCTCTGGCCAGACAGATAACATGCAGATAAGCTTTTTCCTGCCAAGGTATGGCATCGCAGTGACTCATGAGAAAAAGAGGCCCCACCCTCCTCAACACATCCTGCTATCCGCAATATCTGGTCCCCGGCTGATAGAGTCAGGTTTCTCGGTAGGCCTCCAGATAAAACATATCAGCTTCTTATTTATAGTAGGGCTGCTGCATATTTGATGAGAGGAAAGAATAGCTCCTCTGGAGACATGCTTAGGCATACTAATGACATTCAGACATGGCTTAGCTCTGACGGTGAAGCTGTACAGTACGTCTTCTAGTCGCCAAACAGGAAATAGCTTTAAACAGTACAGCACAGACTTGCAGCATGGATTCACTCTGATAACATTAATGCAGTGATAATATTAATGAAACTGCATTAGCACTGCTTATGAAATGTCTCTCTGGAATACTTGATTCAATGCCATCGAGTGGTTATATATTTTTTTGTATAAGGATGATTAAACTGGATATTTCACTGTCAAACATGACAATATCCTGATGCTGCTTTCATAGCTGTCATATATTGTAATATAGCCTAGGAGAATGTCAATATTTATTGCAATCATTGATAGATGACTAGAATCTCAGAAATATCCAGTTAAAGCAAACACTGAAACTAAACCATAGAAAAAGGATAACTGGGATAACGTACAGCCAGCTAGTCATTTTATTCCCTATTAATACATTGGTTTGGAGTTCGGTTATTAAATGAGTTTTAAAAGCAGCCAGAAACATGGTCGTGTACTGCAGTTGGAAGTCATTAATGCTTGAATCAGCTGCGGCTTCCAACGTTCTCTAGTTTCCAGGCAACACTGACGGGATCACAGGTTCTTATGGCTAATGATAAATTGCAGCAATTACAAAAATACAAAAGAGAGGCGTTAGAGGCAAATACAATGGTAACTGTTGTGCTGGTAACCATGGAGATCAAATACACATATTGCAGTGCAGTTTTGATACATTATGCAGGTATGCAATGTGGATTACAAATCAGATTAAAGGCCAGGGGTGTGGGAGGAAAACAGATGATAAAAGGCTTCGAAAATCTTGAGGGACGACAACAGCATTCACTGTGAAAGACAAATTGCTACAGAGAAATGACTTTAAACTGTAAGGGACAATAAAATCTGTAATCAATATGTGTTTGCAGAGAACGCCCTGCGCAGTCTTTTGGAGGCCCTCACTAGCCCCCCTTACGCTCCCATGCAGCATCTGGAGAGAGAGCAGGCCCTCGCCAAACAGTTTGCAGAGATCCTACACTTCACTCTCAGCTTTGATGAGCTCAAGGTGAGCATTTCTCACACATGACTCACTTTGATTTCATGTGGCATGAGCTCAGCTAAAATATTTAGAACTGCACTCAGTCAAGCCTCTCACATTGAAGTTGTTAGAGTCACGTCGAGTAAAATGTCTAAATGGCAACACTGTTAGCTGGTCTCTGTCTAAAGTGCACCCTTGAGAACGGACATCTGGGAAATAAATCTTCACAGTGAGAGGTGTGATTTGTCTCAAAATTCTTCTCACCACTTGAAGTCGGTGGTCTCCATAATAATCTATACTGAAGGCGCTTTTGACATTTCTAAATCCTGTCTTTACTAGATGACAAATCCAGCCATACAAAATGACTTTAGTTACTATAGGAGGACCATCAGCAGGAATCGGCTGAACAACCAGCAGGTAAGTTCACAATCTGCTGAAATTGATACATAATTTGGTGTCGAAAACATTTTTTACTCAGAAAATGCTAGCAAGTTTCACAAACAGTTCAAAGAAATGGCAAGTCAACACACTGAATTAAACATGAAATTCTGAAGTAGAAAATCTGAAATAGTATTTCTTGTTTAGGAGCATTCACTCTGACAAAAGAAGCCATTCATTTTCATTTAAAGTTGGCTACTTCATTTGAATGACAAAGCTTGTTAAGAATGTGACAAAGTTCAAATGCAGACAGTGAAGCTCATGTGATCTGCCTCATGATGACGCAGTTTTATAGTGTAATGCATGTATTAGCAACCAACAGTCTGAGCTATTCATTGTTAGTGTGCATGCCCCTAAAAGTAAACGCATCAAAGTTATTATAACTGACTGAGCAGAGAATGCATTTGTATGGGAAGGTTAATGTGTTACTTAAGAAAAAGCTTAATCATCTGGCAACCAATATTTTACATTTGCAATTACAGTTAGAAGCTGAGAATGAAGTGAATAATGAAATGGCCAATCGGATGTCGCTCTTCTATGCCGAAGCCACACCCATGCTCAAAACTCTGAGCAATGCCACGACTAAGTTTGTGTCGGAGGTAATTCATGATTTCACCCAATCTTCTGCAAATGTGGGATAGTTCGAAAATACTTATCATCATGTTGTTCCAAACCTGTGAGTTGCTTTCTTCTGTTGAACACAAAAGAAGATATTTTAAAGAATATTGCTAACCAAACAGTTGATGGTAGCCACTGACTTCCATAGTATTTTTTCCATACTAAAAGAAGTCAATGGTAAATGACGACAGAATTTTCATCATTTTTGGGTGAACTATCCCTTTAATGAAGAGTAGCCTACATATAACCAAACATTTGACTTCCTATGAATTGGAGAAAACAGAAATGCTGTCACCCTCTAGAGGCTCATACCGGTGTTAATTTCTATGCACGTTGCAGAACAAGACTTTGCCAATTGAGGACACCACAGATTGCCTGAGCACTATGGCCTGCGTGTGCCGTGTCATGCTGGAGACTCCGTAAGTTCATCTGATTCAACATCTTTTCAATAAAACATTGTGATTATTTGAACATTTATTAATGTCAATTATCCAGAATACATTCAATTTTGCTTAAAGTGATCACTATTTCCTGTCCAAAGGGAGTACCGGTGCCGTTTTACTAACACAGACACCATGCTGTTCTGCATGCGTGTGATGGTGGGCGTCATCATCCTTTATGACCATGTTCATCCAGTGGGTGCCTTTGCCAAGACCTCCAAGATTGATGTAAGAACACTTTATTAGTTTCAGGTACACTGGACCCAAAAAGTATTTGGACACTTCAGCCACACCTAAACTACATGAATGTCATTGGATCATAACAAAATATCAAATTCAGTGTCATTTATTTTTAGCAAAATATTTCACATTATATAGTCACATTGTACTGTTTAAAAAAAGATATCTAGACACTTTCTGGATGTCAGATGTTAGTGGATCACATTCACAGTTAATGTGATGAACTGTGAGAATTTGGAAGAAATTATGTCATATATTCACTTAAAATCACCATGAGACTAGTTGGTTTATAGTCAAACTTATAGGCAAAACTGGTTTGTAAAAGTGATGCCTAGTATAATTAGTTTGCACATACTTTTTATCTGATAATGTCTAATGCAGTGGAATTAATACATTTAAATGTGGCTAAATTGTCTACAGGCAAACGCAACTGCCCCATGTTTTTGTGAATATTATATAACCGAACTGCTTTCTTAAAGGCACAGTTCACCCTGAAATAATTTAATTTACTCACCCTCATGTTGTTCCAAACCTGTATGACCTGCAGAAATAAACGTTAGACAGATTATCCACTCTTTTCCATATAATGAAAGTGAATGGGGACTGCTTAAAATAGGTTCACCTTTACCAAAAATGATTCTGAAGAATGGCCATAGTTTCATTATAGCTTTTGTGTGTTATAGTAAAAAAAGTTTAGAATAAATAAGATTTTTTTTAAAATGTTTTTTAAACAAGTCTCTTATGCTCACCAAGACTGCATATATTTGCTCAAGGTGGCATTTATCTGATTACTGTAATATTATGTAATAACAGTTAAACAAAACGGTAATATTGTGAAAATATTATTACAATTTTATTCATGCAATGGTAAAGCTGAATTTTCAGCATCATTATTTCAGCCTTCAGTGTTACATGACCCTTCAGAAATATTCTGATATGCTGATTTCAATGTGGAAAATGTTTTATTTTTTACATTTCTTTCTCAGGATTATTTGATAAACAAAATGTTCAGTGAACAGCATTATTTGCAATGTAAGTCTTTTGTAACATTATAAATGTCTTTACATAAAAAAAGTAGTGTCTCGTGGTTTCCACAACAATATTAAGCAGCATAACTGTTTTCAACATTGTAAATAAGAACCATTGTTTATTAGAGCTTAAAAGGCATGTATCTTGAGCAGCAAATCAGCACATTTCCGAAAAATCATGTGACACTGAAGACTGGGGAAATGATGCTGAAAATTCGCTTGCATCATCATAATTACATTTGAACATATATTAAAATAGAAAACAGCTGCTTTAAATTGTATTAACATTTCACAATATTACTAGTTTTACTGTATTTTTTATCAAATAAGTGCGCAGCCTTGTAGAGCAGAAGAGACTCTTTTTTTTTAAACTCCAGCAAAAAACACACATTGTTTCACACAGTTCACCACACAAAAGCTATTGTGTGACTTGTAGCACACAGGTCATGTAGCCTACTTTTATGGTGTTTATTTGTCATATGGGACCTATTTGTTCATTTTATAGAAAAGAGAAGCCTGGGTGGTTCTACCTAGTATCTCAACACATTGTAGTACTTCTAAATCTAGAGCAGCGCTAGAGGGGTTTGTGGTTGTTCACGTATGCTTTTTTGGGTGTGTGGGTGGGCGTCCATGATCACAGTCAGGGGTGAGGGACAGAAAGGGGTGACCTTTCTTTTAAAGCTGTATTTTTGCATGCATGTGTGTGTGTGTGTGGATGTGTTGTGTGCGCTTGCAGATGAGGGGCTGCATCAAGTGTTGAAAGAGCATCTTCGAACAGCGTGGAGGGACTGTTGAATGCACTGAGGTGAGTGTGCAGTACAACACTTCCCAACTGTACATGGACAAAAAAAATAAAAAATGTGCAGAACATGCATGACCTGAAAGCTTTTCTTTCTTTCATCCAGGTATACAACAAGACATTTAAATGATGACAGCACCTCTAAACAAATCAGGGCCCTGCTTCAATGAGAGCGAGAAAGAGACTGACTGTCAGAGAACAAATGACGGTGGCTGGCGAACCTCTGAAGCCTGTTTGTTTACAAGAGCAAAATGCAACTTGATCTCAAATTAAATAAGATATTCTAGAAAAGAGAAAGGAATATGAAAAAATAATAATATATATATATATAATATTATGATATATATTGTTGATGGTTCTCCATCGTGTTCCCTTTATCAAAGCAGGGAAAATAGATATATATGTGTATATTAAAATTCAAAAAGCAAACAAAACTATCCGATACAAATATAAAGGTCTTACAAAAACATATTAAACTTTTAGGAACTGAATTAAAACGTGATCGCTAAAACCACCAACAAAATGGTTCATATTCCAAGTTATGTCTGAGAGTATTTTTGCACACTTGAAAAGGAATCCCACTTCACAGGAAACACTTTAACGTGGCTTGAAACTGTGTATAGTTCAGATCCATTTTCATGCATTTAGACTCGATTTGATTTGTAACGCCTTTGCCTCATAATCCTCAATATGCTCCACCCAGTGCATTCTGGGAATCGTGGGTTTCCTGATAAAACTGCAGTCCATGGCATTTCCTCTTTGGCACAAAGTCTGTTACAGAATAAATGTAAAGATCACACACTTGAGACACATCTCAAATGCGTTCTATAAGCATCCAGCTGTATATATTCGGAAAGCACAGGAAAGTTTTGTAAAGAAATGAAGCGTTTAGTGAAACGTCTTCACTAGTGCTGTACAGCAATACTCTACCGAGGCGACAACTGCGAACACGATCATTTGAAATGCCTTCATACCAATGTAAGAGACGTCGGATAACGCTAATAGCTCGTCTGTGGAGGTTAAAGGCCAGTTGTAGATATCATGAGACGAACAATCCTTTAAATAGCTTTTTTTTTTTGCTCATGTAAAGTTTGGATGCTAAACGGAGCGAGTAAGCCATGAAACTGTAATTCAGACGCAAACATACATTCTGCCCTGTGCCATAGCTGCTTCCCTTACCACTGCGCCTCATTCAGAGTCCACATATTACAAACATCATCTGTAGAAAGTGAGGAACAAATAAATAAACCAAATCACACCATTGTGAACGACAACACGGCGATGTGGATTTGCTTTCTTCTGTATCCAAAAGCAAATCATTGCCAAATGAGACTGCGACATTGCCTTTTAGATAAATAGACGCAATCTAAATCTTGAGATACATTATATACACTCAGAAAACAACAGACTTGAAGCTGCAAAACACTTGGTGTAAATAAGAGTTTTCTTGTGGAATCTTATGAGGCCTAAACAAATGTTCAGTAGAGATTCTTTCTGTTAAGAGTTACAGAATTTAAAAAAAAGAAAAAGAAAAAAAGATGTGGGTTGAAAAACAAAAGAATGACTCGAAAAGATTACCGTGACAAACGCAGTGCTGTATTTTGGGTGTCTCTCGCCATTAGTCGAACTTGATTTGATCTTCTAATATGTTTTCTATATGGAGTTCTGTTGCGAAACAAAATCTCTGTATGAATATTTAGATGGCATGCTGTAAAAGTTCAGACAAGACTGTAAATACGGTGTTTTTATTCATTTTTAATTGTTCGGTGAATCTGAATTGGGTATGTGTTGTCTCTAAGAAAACCATGCGTTTTGGCTTGGACCATCGGACTTGCCGTAGACATTTGTTCCAGATCTTCAACTTCATATCAGCGGGGAATTCAAACAGGGCAGGGAGGAGGGTGGGGGGACGGGCTGTCCATTTGCTTGTTATTTTGTACATTTTGTGCAAGAAATAAACTTGTCATTTACTACATTCAACATGGAGTTTTGTCATCAATTTGAGCTGCTCCCTCAGACTATTCTTCTCATAAAAGGTTATTTCACCTTCAGCATCAAATGAAGCACAGAATGTATTTCTAAGGTTGAATGAGGTCAGTCTTCTGGATAATGAAGCTTTGACTCACACTGACTGAATGAGTTGCTGTCCATGGTGCTGTTTTCTGAGCACACTACTACAACACTAAAGCGAATCACTGCAAAGACAGTCTATTTCATTACCAGTTCAGAGAATTAATGCCATCCAAAATGAAATACAATCATGTCATGTATCTGTAACAAAACACTTATAGAAGCATTATATATTCATGACACGCAAGGTCAGATATATTACTAAATCTTTACCCATTACATTTTGTGAAAATAATTGACCATTCAAATTTTTGAGGTCAGCAAGTTTTTTTTAAATGAAATTAATACTTTTAATTAGCAAGGATGCTTTAAACTCATTCAACGTGACAGTAAAGACATTTTGTTATGTTACATAACTTTACAAATGATTTATCTCAAATCAATGCTGTTCTTTTGAAGAATACTGAAAACAGTATCATAGTTTTTACAAAATGATTAAGCAGCACAACTGTTTTCAACATTCATAATTTAAAAATAAATAATTAAGCTTAAGATTTCTGAAGATTCATGTGACACTGAAGACTGGAGTAATGAAGCTGAAGATTCATCTTTGCCATTATTCAGCTTTAAAAAATTCATTTCATAATTTTTATAATATACTGAACAAAAATATAAACACACCACTTGTTTTTGCCCTTATTTTTCATGAGCTGAACTCAAAGATCTAAGACTTTTTCTATGTATACAAAAGGCCTATTTCTCTCAAATATTGTTCACAAATCTGTCTAAATCTGTGTTGGTGAGCACTCTCCTTTGCCGAGATAATCCATCCACCTCACAGGTGTGGCATATCAAGATGCTGATTAGCATGATTATTGCACAGGTGTGCCTTATAGGCTGCATGGCCACAATAAAAGGCCGTCCACAGCATCCCAAACATGCCAATGGTGACATGTCCGGAGATTATGCTGGCCATGCAAGAACTGGGATTTTTTCAGCTTCCAGGATTTGTGTACAGATCCTTGCAACATGGGCCGTGCATTATCATGCTGCAACATGAGGTGATGGTCGTGATGAATGGCACAACAATGGGCCTCAGAATCTCGTCACGGTATCTCTGTGCATTCAAAATGCCATCAATAAAATGCACCTGTGTTCGTTGTCCATAAAATACGCCTGCCCATATCATAACCCCAACGCCACCATGGGCCACTCGATCCACAACGTTTACATCAGCAAACCGCTCACCCTACGAACTGCAGTCAGTTCGAGACCCCGATGAGGATGACGAGCTTGCAGATGAGCTTCCCTGAGACGTTTCTGACAGTTTGTGCTGAAATTCTTTGGTTATGCTAACCGATTGTTGCAGCAGCTGTCCGGTGGCTGGTCTCAGACGATCTTGGAGGTGAAGATGCTGGATGTGGAGGTCCTTGGCTGGTGTGGTTACACGTGGTCTTCGGTTGTGAGGCCGGTTGGATTTACTGCCAAATTCTCTGAAACGCCTTTGGAGACGGCTTGTGGTAGAGAAATGAACATTCAATTCACGGGCAACAGCTCTGGTGGACATTCCTGCAGTCAGCATGCCAATTGCACGCTCCCTCAAAACTTGCGACATCTGTGGCATTGTGCTGTGTGATAAAACTGCACATTTTAGAGTGGCAAATGGTGGTCACACCAGATACTGACTGGTTTTTGGACCCCCCAATACAGTAAAAGTACACATTTTAGAGTGGCCTTTTATTGTGGCCAGCCTAAGGCACACCTGCGCAATAATCATGCTGTCTAATCAGCATCTTGATATGCCACACCTGTGAGGTGGATGGATTATCTCGGCAAAGGAGAAGTGCTCGCTAACACAGATTTTGACAGATTTGTGAACAATTTTTGAGAGAAATAGGCTTTTTGTGTAAATAGAAAAAGTCTTAGATCTTTGAGTTCAGCTCATGAAAAATGGGGGCAAAAACAAAAGTGTTGCGTTTATATTTTTGTTCAGTGTATTTTGGTAATAAAATACCATAATAAATGAAGAAACTTCTTTCAAAAATATGAAAAAAAACTTTTCAATAGTAGTATATACTGAAACAAGTTTTAAAACATAGTCATAATATATTTTCACTCAAAAAATATGATTCACGCTACTGCTGGTGTATTTAAGCAAAACAAAACAAAAAAGACAAAGGACAAACCAAACACTGATGCAATCTGAAATTTATACAATTTTTTTATTTCAACTTTCAAGTCAAAAGATTATGCTAACAATATTATATAGAGGTAACACTTTAGATTAGGGAACACTAACCAGTTGCTTACTAGCATGCATATTACTAGCATATTGGCGGTATTAATAGCCTACTTATAAAGCACATATTAATGCGTTAATCTGCATGACTATATTTTAGATGCCTTATCGCTACCCCTACCTACACATAACCACTACAACAACTACCTTACTATAGTATGAGCAGCAAATTATGAGTTTTCTGAGGGAAAACTGCAATGTGCAAGATTGAAGTGTTTTCTCTGCACCTGGTTTTCAGTAGACAAAAAGAGCTTCATGTAAAGGTATTGTTCTCCTCTTGGACTAACACTAGTCTGTTGGTATTTTGGCAGTAGCAAATATTTAACCCGTTACGCTATTTCCAAAAACATGACTTTTTAATGCAGCACTAAATCTCAGCAACAGTGTACTTAAGTTTTACATCCAACCACAAGGGGGCAGCAACGTACTAAAATTGAGGCGTCTTGTCTATATTCACAGCCCTACAGTATCAAGGGGTCCTAAAATTTTTATAGCTTCATTTCAGCTCTTATTAAAACATTTACACCCACATATTTCATGTGTACATAAACGTTACCACGTCTTTACAGAAGCCCCAGTGAGTCTGAGGAAGGTCTGGCTGATACTAGTGCAGAGAAAGCATTAGTGATCAGGGACAAAAGAACAACAGGAGATGAGAGATGACATGTGCGCAGTTATTATTGGAAAGCTGTGAAAAGAGCTATGACAACATGAACACACATGATTCATACACAGGCCTTTGTAAAAATTCAGAAAAAAATATATAGAAGAAAAGAAGTGCACAATGATTTTATACCGAAAACGCACCAAGTAACAAGTTGTTCACATTTGTGTTGTTGTGACACATTAACCTAATTAAGTAAAGACACTAATAATGATTATGTCTAATGATTAACCACTTGGTTCTTGAACGCACCCTTAATGTAATTACAATCGAACAAACTAAAGCTCACTAGTCATCGGCACTGCATTATTCATAGGTGGATTAAATGTTTATTGCAGCCCTTTGAACATTCAAGATTCTCATCCATCTGAAAATAAATATTTTATCAGTGACTGATTATCCTGTCATAAACAGAGCTGACATGTCTTGACACGTCCAGTACTGACCCAGTACAGATGCAAGCAGTCCATCATCTCACATCTGTACATCAAGACAGCTATATCACCCTTCCTGAAGATGATGCATGTTGGACTGGGAGCTATGTATTTTTGAGTGTTTTCCAGGTAAATTCAGGATTAGCTAGTCCGTTGGCAGGTGAACAAACCGGCCCAACATGAACCAGGCCGTTCCACCCCTGACATCAAGAGAAAAACAAGGAAGAGAGGGAAGCAAAGTGTGAGATTTTCTATCTGGAGGGCATGGAGCCTGTGACAGTTACCGGTTGTGTTGTACAACAGGGGCCCTTAGGGGTTGATGGAAGTGTGCGTCTGTCTCATTTAACTCCGTTTGATTAGCCTGCTTTATCAGTACACTCCCATAACTCCCAGTCTTGGTAACAATGTAGTTGTTGTGCGTATCCTTTTTCTATTGTTCGAGGGAAATCTTGGCACTGCGCTGTAATGAAGTGTGGTTATATTCCCCAACCGTCGTCACCTCCACCTGCCCTGTCCACACCAACTGTAACAACAGAGCGGTTACACAGCGCTTTATCAGAGGCAAAACATTAACATGTACGCTTGCTTGTGTCTATAAGGAAACAAGGTAAAAGTCATTTGAAATATTTTTTAAATGATTAAGTATTTAAAAATGACTAGTAAAAACACACAGTAGACTATATTATTATATATATATATATATATTATAATAGATAGGATAATATAGTATACACACACACACACATACAGACACATATTTATATATACGTAATTTACAATTGAAACCTTTAGTTATATGTACAAAATCCAAAGATAATGTTAATGCATACATTTACAATTAAAACTTCACGAGTCCTACAAAATTTGGTATTATATCTAATTATTGTTTTGTATTGTAAATGTTTCAATTCTAATTAAAATTACATTGTTTTTACGTTTCATTTTTTTAATAATTTAAATGAATTTTAAACCTTTAGATAATTTTTCAGCAAATTTTATTCTAATATTTTTAAGTATAATATAAAGTAACATACTTATATAATTTATAATAATATATAATAAAATATTTGTATGAAAGCAGTGTTTAATTTGATGTACGCATAATTTTTTAGCATTTAAAATTACAAACATTTTTAATTGCATTGCTGATAAGCCTTGTTTCACACACACACACACACCCACACACACCCACACCACATAATTGTACTAGACACTTTTTTTTTTGTTATCATGAATTGTCATATTAACAACTTACATTCATTATTTATGGAAAAAAGCAGTCTGTAAAAAGCAGTCTGCCGGTTCTTAAAAAAAAAAAATCTCCTTTTGAATTCTATGAAAAGTAAGTTACTTGAAAATGTTCAGTTTTGGGTGAAACATTCCTTTAATTCCTGTGCAACTGTGACTGTTCAGATCTCATTCTAGTGTTAAAGCACGAACTCATGCTGCAGACATAAAAGACGAGGCTCTCCCTGAGGTAACGCTGCAAAACTTTGAGAAGTCTACAACAAAGACAGTCTCTCTCAGGGCCAACACGAAACATTCACACAACCTTAACTTCAGAAATCTATTTATGAGTAATGGAAAGATCATTCAGATCAAAACCTGAAGAGCTCTGCATGCTAATGTCCTGCACTAATGTGCAATATTACATGTTAGCCCAGAAATAAGAATGCATTTCCAGACAGGGTAAAGTCATTAATCTCACATTAAGTTCTTTGTTTCTTATATTGGAAGTTCACAGACACGTACATACATGCTTTGAGAGCTAGAGTTTCATAAGTTACATAACATGGAACATAAGGCGAGAAGGTGTGCTTATAGAAGTCATCTTTATGAGCTGAGGGGTTATAGGCTTCGTTCCAGCACTGAAAGAGTTAACCGTGCCGCAAACGGCTGAATGCCCCTCCCACCCGGGCTTATTTACATATGAGGCATTTGGCGGGAAATCCTCCTCTTTGCGCTCTGTCTTTGTGCCAAAGCCCCTCCCTCATGGCGGGATCTGATGGCGGGAAAGCGAGCGCGCTAAACTGCAGCAGACCGGCTCTGGCCACGCCCATCCCCGTCTCCCGCGCCAACGGCCCCGCTGTACCCAGGCAACCAGTGAAAACATTCAGCCTTGATCTAGAAACACACAGGCACTAACATACACGGCTTGAGGAAGGAGATAGTGTTGAACAAACACACCCATATAAAGACTCATATACAGTAGACAGCAATGCCACACATATCAGAAACTCGCACACAGCGCTGTAGGGGTTAACGGGAAATGTAGTTCAACGTCCACATTGTTCTGTCCCTGGTTTTGGCGCGAAACAGGGTGAAAAATAAAAGGTTATTTTAAAAGAGAGGAGGAGAATAAGACGGTGCACAAAAGAGACTGCAGAGCTGTTATTTAAGAGGTACGCTACACACACACACACACACACAAGTGCCTTTTAATGCATATTGACCCACATATTGACAAAACTAAACATAGCCAGTGCAGGAAAAACTGTTCAGGTAAACAAAGACAGAACAAACTGTGATATCTTCAATCTCAAGGCTGTGAAAAACTGTTTTTCCCTCAACTATTTCTGCAATACACTGTGTATCCGCACAGCTGAGAGCATTTTGGCGGGATTTTTGCCGGATTGAGTGTGCGCTCGCGGCCTTTCATAAACGGGTCATTCCAGTTATGCAGTGCCGTTTGAGCTGTGTAACTTATTACAAATGTGGATGTGTTGTAATTTAAGGAAGTGCTTCTATAAAATGGTACTTTCAGAAATATGATCTACTCAAGCTCAGAGTTTTGAATTATATCCTATTTACACAACAGCATGAAACGGAGGTGATTGGTGGAGATTCTCTGCAGAATAACTGCCGTTAAACATGATTGGTTAAAAAAAAAATAGGTTAATAATGCTGGCTGACGGGTTTCAACTTTTGAATATGTCACCGGCTACTACCTTGTAGTCAGTCTGTGTTTAAAGGTTTATAAATCATTGTTAAAACCAATTCAGCTACTGAAAAAAATGAATTTTTACTTCCATTCAAATTTACATAAATTTAAATAATTAAAGCGTTTTAAATATTTAAATGAGAACATCGTACATATAAAATACTTAAATATAATATATTTATAATAACTCCATTAGTTATGCACTTAACACTTAACTTTTACACATTGAAATATATCATTTTTATAAATGTGTAAATGTTTCAATTGTAATTAATATTATATTTTTATATGTATGCTTTTACATATTTTTTTTTAAAATATTTCAAATGAATATTTAAAACTTTAACCGCAAACATAGAAAGTGATATTGAGAACACAGGAATTACATTTAAAAGAAAGAAATACACCCTGGTGTTATCTGTTAAAAGGATTGTTCACCCAAAATGAAATTTCTGTCATTATTTAACGTCCATCCACACCAAGGATGATAAATATGATGCATAAGGTCTATATCTTTAGTGTTGGAGAAACAAGTGCGCAGCCATCTTTAGAATCACTGTTGAAGAGTAATAAACTGGTGAAGTAGATTTACATATTGTAGAGTTAACGGAAAATGATCTTAAACATTGTAATGTTCGAAGCGAATGTCATAACTGTCAGAGTAGACCGGGAAGATTTTAAAACGAGTGGTTCATAAATTCACACAACCTTACCATCACGCTGTGGAAATAAAAACGGAAGACCGAAGACAATGAGTGCAATGCTGAAAAGGGGCAGAGCTACATCATGTCTAGTTTTAAAAATTATTCTAAATTTAAAGGAATAGTAAAGTCCACACCACTATAATGATAAAGAAAATTATTTCATTGTAATCACTTTCTATATGAAACTATGATCCACACTTGCAAAAAGAGTCTTTTTTACTCGCTTGTAATCACTTTTTTTAGGCTTATGAACAATAAAAACATTGATAGCCTATCAGAATTCATCCTGCTTCAAATAACTTGAGCATCTGAAGCATCATACATATAATATTCAGCGTGAGCATATTATAAACAGTACATTGTGATGTGTTGGTTTGGAAGTTATATTCATAGCTATCATTCTTGATGTGAACCAGGCTTTATTCTAATGTTATTACAAACCTTTTCAGCAGAACACAAATGACGCTTTGAAGAATGAAAGTGTGAAGAATAAAAGTGGATGGTGACTAAAAACAAAAACCCTACAAACGTATTATAAAAGTCATCCATATAAAATCATGGCATTCTTGATTTGATTCTTGATCACGAGTCTCCTGGTGACATGATATTCAGAACAGACAAATTGTAACTGTTGTTGACAGAAAATCCTCTTTGACAGTCATTCTCACCATTTACTTATGCTATATGGAAAATAAAACCTGGGAAATTTCTCTTTTTGTGTTTCACAGAAAAAGAAAAGTATAACTGGTGTGGACCGGCTTTTTTATTAACCGCATAACACCTGTGAGACATGGAAACAAGCATTCAAACCAAAGTGCTACAATTAAACCATTGAGATGAAAGAAAACTCATATACATTTCATTTAGTAGGCTATAAAAAAAATACATATACGATTGGGAACTGCAAACAAACTGCGTAGTAGGAATGACTTAACAGTGTTGTGGTATGAAGTGAATGTGACTGGGCATAGAGGAGCGCTGCCATTCCTTCAGCTCTTTCCCACACTTTCTTGCCGCAGGGCCAATCACAACCAGACAAACTGCCACACCTGCCTTACCTCATCTAGTCCACATCAACACACACACAACACACACACACACACACACACACACACACACACAACACACACAAACACACACACACACACACACCACACCCACACACACACACCACACACAACACACGCAAGCTCTGTTATAAAGGTTTATACACTCAAAGTTCCAAAAGGGGTTTTTGCAGTGATGCCAAAGAACCACCATTTTGGTTCCTCAAAGAACCTTTAAGTAAACAGTTCTTAAAATAACCTTTTTTTCTTAGTATGAAGATTTAAATCTATAAAGAACCTTTTGTGGAATGGAAAGGTTCCTTGGATGTTAAAGGTTCTTCATGAAACTATATATTCCAATAAAGAACCTTTATTTTTATAGATGATGCTATTGACCAAATGTGACCCTGGACCACAAAAAAGTCATAAAGGTCATTTTTTTAAATTGAGATTTATACAACATCTGAAAGCTGAAGCTCTCATTGATGTATGGTTTGTTAGGATAAGAGAATATTTGGCCGAGATACAACTATTTGAAAATCTGGAATCTGAGGGTGCAAAAAAAATCTCCTTTAAAGTGGCCAAGTTTTTAACAATGCATATTACTAATTAAAAATTAAGTTTGGAAGATTACAGTAGGAAATCGGGCTGCACGACATATTGAAATTATCGAAATATCGCAATATGCATATCGCAAGGGCTTGCGATATCTGAATCATTTTAATAATTGGCTACTTAAATCAAAACGTTGCAAAAGTTCAAAGTTTTAGTTCTACGCATATAGCAGAGAATTGCTTGACATTAAAAAGAGTTAAGGGGAAATAAGTTGCAGAAAACAACTCTTTGCCGTCTCGTCTTGCTGTCTGACTCGCACCTGAAGCGCGAGCACAAGCCGCATCTCGCACAGTGTCTCTAACGCAGTCGGTTGTTTTAAATGAATGTAAACCGCTGAGAAAGAAATCGGATGTGTATCATTATACTGGATCCGTGCAGTCAGATTTAAAGGGACAGCAGCCTATAAATACGTGCTGCTGAATATGTCCCTAATGTTAATCAAACAACAAAACAGATATAACAAAGATTAATCTAAATTTAAATCATACAGTGAACACTATGCTGTGTTATTTTAAAACGTAATTATTACATTTCTGTACCTGAATACTACGGTTTATTTTATCTATGCTTGTAAATTGTGCATTTCTTTCTTTTCTTTACTGTTCACTTGCCTTTAATAATGTTTGAACTTTCTCAGACTATAGTTTTTGCTGTGGTATATGAAGACGTACTTAAACTGTATGTAAAGCAAAGTTACAATGATATAAAATTAATTTGTCATTAATTTTTTTGTTTGTATGTTAACATTGATGTTAAAATGACATTTTCTGATTTGTGACAGTACTTTTTAAGTAATGCTAAAACACTGCTCATCACTTTCAGAAGTTATAGTGATTCTTTATTTTCCAAGAAAGAATGTGAGACAAATTGGTTATATAATTTTCATTTTTAAATATAATTTAAATTGATTTGACAGACTTTAAGCAATATCGTATCGCATATAGAATATCGAATTTAACAACAAGGTATCGCATATTTCTTCAATATCGTACAGCCCTAGTAGGAAATTTACAAAATATCTCCATGGAATAAGATCTTTACTTAATATCCTAATGATTTTTGGCATAAAAGAAGAATTGATCATTTTGACCCATACAATGTATTTTTGGCTATTGCTACAAATATACCCGCATTACTTATGACTGGTTTCGTGCTCCAGGGTCACAAATGTCTTATACTGATAATAAAATGCATGGTTAATTTAAAAGCCTGAATAGGAGGACACTGTGTAACCTGAAATCAGAGGAATAAAAATAGTGATGCTCACCTCAGCACTACATCACAAAAAAGACAAGACCAGAATACAAAGCACAGGGCATATTCCCGTTATGATATCCTAAGTGTTTATGATGCAAATTATTTTTAATACTTGCAGAAAGGCCGAGTAATACTCTGGGGAATTGGGGGAAAACCAGCTCTCTGTGAGTCACTGTGGATCTTCCAGCTGTGCGCCTCTCATCCTGTCTCTGGGAAAGGGTTCAGTGGGCCACTGAGAAAACAGGAAGTTTTGGAAGACAGGAGCTGCGCTGCTCAAGGAAGGGGGGAAAAAAAAGTGCAGGAAAAAACCCAATGCCCTCGGATTACATAACACGGCAGGAAATCTGCAGAACTGTAACAGTCTACGCCAAAGTCACACGAAACCCAGCATCTGGATGCACGCGCACACTCTTTACACTACATTAATATGCAAATCAGCTTCCAAAAACTGTTTGGGTTCATACTGTTCCCCACCGAGACATTTTTTAAGTGTGCAAACACAAGGTAATTAAGCTCACTCAGAAACGCGTACACTTAGTAAATGCGTCTAAACTGCACTCTTTGCCCTTAATTTCCTCCTAATAGCGGCAGCATTCACACAAGGACAGACACGCACACATAAAGCAGACAGCAGAACCTCAGATGTCTCCCTGCAGGCCTCTCACATCAGATCAGCGGCATGCGTCCTCTCTGACCTAGCTGGAGAATGAAGTATTCCAACACGCGTCTGCTTCACCCAATCAGAGAGCGGAATGCTCTGACACCTCCAGAAAACGCTTGCATTTATTTACACATGACTTATTAAAGCAGGTTTCTGCACACCTCTGAGCTACTAAAAGCCAACAACATGCAGCAAAGTTTTAAAAGAGCTGCATAAATATCTCTGGGATGCTTGATTCTGATTGGTCAATCGTAGCACTGTTTCAAATTGCTTTATGTAATGACTGCTAAAATCACTTAATAATAATTACTTATGTACATATTTACACATTAAGTCATTTAGCAGATGCTTTAATCCAAAGGGAATTACAAACGAGGACAATAGAAGCAAACAAAACCTACAAAAGAGCAATAATAAGCAAGTGCTATGTATTCTTTGATTATATATTTAAAAAAATGCATAAATACAAGGTTCTAATTACCTAAAAAATCAGGAACTAAAATCAGAATGAAGGTATTCATTAAAAAATAAAATATTTATACACTACTGTTAAGTCTCATTCACACCAAGCATGATAACTATAAAGATAACAATAAAGATATAGTTCTAAAAATTGTTCTCAATAATAAAGAATAGCAGAGTCCACACCACAGCTATAACGATAAAGGCACAGAGAAACAATATCGTTGGAATAACTTTTAGAAATTTTTTTTTTTGAAGCAGCAGACGAGCATGCGCTTACAGACGATTTCTGAAGGATCATGTGACACTTAAGACTGGAGTAATTTTAATATACATCCAAATAGAAAACTTATTTTAAATTGTAATGCTATTTAAAATACACAGTACAGGCTAAATAATGTTAATGACTATTCTGATGAAATGAGAAATATCTTAAAATCATCCTTTAGCCAGTGCAACTTCCTTCCTGCATAATTAACAGCAAAAACACAAAAGAAAACGTGAAGCACATTGATGTAAGAGTTATGTGAGAATGCAACTTGCTCATGAGGCGAAAATTATGAAAATCTGTGATGGAGGAGTGTTTTTTTGTTTTTTTTTGATTGTGAGAGACAGTAAGGGTGCGAGTGGGAGCTTGGGAAGAACAGAAGTGAAGACGCAGATTCAGTCTTGCAAAGAAAAGAGCTAAGACGTTATTGAAACATCCAAGGCCGAGTTCAGTCTAGCATGGGCCTATTTACACCCACCGCTGCTGAACAGACTCGTCCTTCAATTCTCCAAAGGCAGGAAGGAAGTGAGGTTTAGCCTCCTCAGTAACAGAGGGAACAAGAGTGAGATGGTGGAGAAAAAAAAAGAGAGATAAAAAGGACATATTCAAGTGCATCTTCAGTGTGAGAGTTGAGAATCTCTAATGCCTAGCCAGCTGGCAGTAAGTATGGATGAGAACATATGCATGCAGTGCATCCTGTCAAACAAAACCAGAGTGAGTCAGCAGCGTGTTTAACAGGTGGCTGCTTCCCATAAGCCTTCTGACAACAAACACACGTCCAGAGATATCCTGCATTAAGACCAGCACGCTTCCTCAACCACATCAACTGACCAAAGGACACAAACAGTGGCCAGAAAAAGGAACAAGTACAAATGGAAGTTGTGGGAGAGTGGCTTTGCTCGTAAAAAAGATTTTAACATAAGCCAGCTTCTTGTTATTCTACTCCTGCCAAGGACTCAGAAAAAGAAATGTGTTCAGACAAAGCTACTGTTCATCATCACTTAGTCACAGTTGCATGTAACCTAGTCCAGGGGTTTTCAAACATGTCATGCCACGGACACCCAAACATGATGACCCCTCTGTGAAGGAATCCCTTCTTAAAACATGAAGGCAGCTACATATTTTCATGTATAAAGACGCTAAAATTAGTGGGAAATAAATGAATAAATACATAGATAATAATGGAAAAAACAAGATGCAGAAATGTTATATAAAATGCATAACAGAATAATATATATCTAAATTATTCATTTTCTATAAAATGTTACAGAAATATATTATAAATATTTTTTTATCTAGTTATGTTAAATGTATAAACCTGCAGATAACAAAATAAAACCAATGTGATTAATTTCAGTCTTAGGAAGCAGAATGAAACAGAAAATATATATAGAAAATCGAATGAAGGCATGGACTAATAAATAAAAAGACACTGTAAATTTGTATCTAAATAAACAATGTTGTTCAAGATTTTTTTTTTGGTGTGTGCATATAGAGAGAGAGATCTAAATAAACAGTATATAATAAAATGAAATAAAGAATGAATAATTGCTAGAATACCAACAAATCAACTTAAAAACTTAAGAAAAGTTGTTTTTAAATTGTAATAATATTTCACAATATTACAGTTTTTACTGTTTTTGATCAACTAAATGTAGCCTTGGTGACCATAAGAGACTTCACAAACAAAACAATACAAATAATAAAAATAATTAAAATAAAATATATTTAAAATGCAAAAAAAGTGTTTATGTATGTTTAACCGGTGGGTGGTCACTGCATAACACTTTCCTCGTCTTGGTGGGCACTTCTGGGCCAAAATAAGATACAAGTGTAAATCAAGCTATTCAAAAGTCTAGCTGCATGAAACTTGACCATTTTCTCTCTCATTAATCAGATTATCTCAAACGTTTACAGGGTGAGTTCATTCCTGGGAAGTCAGTTAACTGTTGTTACTTTATGGTTGTAATGAGGTACATGCAAATCTGAGGCCTTCTGACCAGGGAAACACCTAGGGGGTTCAACAGGGTCAACGAACACACACGCAAAGCATGAAACAAGACTGTAACAGTTTATGCTGAGGAAGTGCTGACGGAGGGAAACCCCCACCCCCCCCCCCCCCCCCCCCCCCCAAAGAAAGAGACAGAGCGGAGGAGACAGAGAAAAAAACATAGGTGTTTAGAAGGGAACATGCTGCTCCAAAACGATGGCCAAGAGGGTTCCCTGCGGTGCTGCTGGTAAAGGCTGTTATTGCGAACTGACGTTCTCTTATCGAACAGACCACGTTAGGCCACACCAGTGTGTCCAATCCACTGTTATCGAGACATTACCAGGCGAGGTCCTTCCCTCACCACAGGAATGAGCTACAAGCTTCATAAATATGAGTCTTTCTGCTTATTTTGCATGACAGTCACGCTGAGAGATGTGTGGAATTCAAGTTCAGATAACAATACTCTGAGGCTTTCTGATGAAGATACTACAGGTTGGAAAAACAGGATCCATAAAGCATTTAGGGAATTGTAGAGCAAGAGCGTTACAGACGTAAATGTATTGTTAAGTGGCAGGACACCTATGGATCGAGGTCAAATGGGGGCACAAAGTAGCAGACAGGCCGGCAGCCAACTCAAACAAGGAAACGGGTCGCCCCAACCACCATGCCAGCATCTGACCACCACATATGCACAAAGAGGAACTGAACAATGGTTTAAATGTACGCTAAATTGAGTTAAGTTACACAGTCCAGACAATACTGATGGGTTTCCCTCATTTCCGTCCAAACTGAACTCCAGACTCAATCGGCTGAGAAGCAACAACGCGATAAACATTCAAACCAGACTAAATAGCCATCAGGAATCCAGCTGAGAAAAATGTGAAGAAATGCCACAAATTACAACCTTGAGAGCATGAATGTGAAAAGATAGCAAACCCGGCCTTCACTAAAGTGTGGCATTAGTCCTGTGTGTTTGGGTTAGGGCTGAATCTGAGAGATATCTCCCAGTTCTCTAATGCAGATAACATGATGTCTTCTGCCAGGAAATAATGTGTTTTCCAGTTGACAGCACAGTTACGGTGTCAAAAACAAGTGCTAGTGCTGAAGTCATGGATATTTTGAATGTCAACACGGTCCCGTATTACGGGCTCTCAATTAAGTTTATGGTGAAAATGAGTGAATACAAACTGCAATGTTTGCCACAACTTTACTGCTACCCTTACTCTAACTTCTGGTAAATATTATTCACACTTTCACACTATTCTGGGTAAAAACAAGGGCCGATCCACTCTTCAGGATTCATTATGAGGGCTTATAGCCTTGAGGGCTTGTAGTTCACTATTAAACATTGCAGTTACATCTAGTCAGTTAACAGGAATTAAGTAGAAGAAACAAACTTTTTTTCACAAATGCTCAGACGTCTGTAGTAGTTGTGCTGGTTGCGAGTTAAGTTACTATCAGCGTCTGTGCCTGACTGGCTGTGGCGTGTATATTAGCTGCATTTGTCAGGCTAGCTCCAGATGGTCTGGTGTTTTGTCTAAGGGGATTAGGATTATTTTGTAGACTCGCAAAACGAGTTTAAGAGCGATCATACTGCCTCTGACTAAGCAGATCTAATCCAAACTACTCAGACAAAGAGGAAGATATATAGAAGACTGGACCACAATTGAACTATCGGTAAGCCCCTCCCCTCGAACGCAGATGAGCCAATGGCAGTCGAGTATCAGTTGCACAGGAGTGAACCGGACATCTGGTACGGTGTAACCTAGACCGCAACAATTGGAAGATACGAAGCTGGCCATCGGTTAGGGTTTGGTTCAAAAAACGGAAAAAACGATGTGCTGGGGTACTTTGTAGCACATTGATTCAGGTATATGAGAGGATAGGCAATGGAATTTATTTTATTCTATTTCCTAAACCCAAACAAATCAAAGCAAAATATCCCAAAGCATTCACCCCCAATCCCAGTGAAGACAAAACAGTTTGTTTTCTGGTTGCTCACCCTCTAACTGACGTTAACAATCGTTATCTGCCTCAAGCCGAATGTTAATTGTCATCTGGTGCTTTAGAAGTATCACTGGCCCTAAAAACTAGCTCTAAAGGTAAAAGGTTAGTGAGTCCATCAAGTTTAGATTAGACCTTAGATAATGCACTACGGACTGTGCTGATCTTGTACAGGGTAGGGCAACAAACACAAAACGAAGTTAATTTCATTTCCGCTGTCTCCTTCATTCAAAAACTGGTTAAATGTACATTAATTTAATTTAATCATACCCTGCGATACATGAACAGTGTTAATCCTGCATATTGTCATCCGCGATCGTGACGACCATAACATGAGACTTCTCCCGCTTGCATTATGATCTGTAAACCCTCGCTTCCAAATTAACTATCTCTTGCTCGCCTCCTTCCTTAATTTTCAAATCCACAAATTCATTTTACTATTTATATATCATCCATGGAATATTTAAGGTCACCTTAATGGTGGTACGTTCAGGCTGCCTCCCCTGATAAAAGTCATCAAAAAGATTCCTCAGTTGCTCGGCACCCCACTGTGTGTTCTCTGGTTTGACATGTCTTTCCAACACGTGTTATATCTGTTACAGCACACCCAGGGTCCCTGTCTGTCACACCCTTTACTCGACAAGTTAGCTAATAAAACCAATCTACGTTTGTGTGTCCGAGTTCACCAAAAGTAACTAAGCGGGGCTAAGGCTGGAGGAATCTACCTTACCGATATAGGTCCATTCAGGCAAAACTACAAAAACTTTCTAATGCTACCTATCCACAGACAGCAGCTTCAATAAGCCCAAAGTATACTGGGTTTTTGCTAGGGTATAACGGGACTCGTATTTTCATACCAAAACGTGTCGGTTCGGTATGCATGTGTACCAAATAAATACAGCGAGTAAATACTGCTGAGTGGAACTTTACTGGAAACTTACGGTTTTCTATAGTTACTTTTGATAAACTAAAGTCTCCTCTTTCAAATTGTCAATTTGTTTCAGGAAATTCAAACAATAAATGCAGTCTTGGTGCTATTTGAGGCATGTACACCTGGCAATATCATATGCGATTTTGTCTGATCGAGATAGCTATCAATAGTGAAAAGCCACTGCAGGGGGAGGTGGTTCTACATGTTGCGCATCCAGACGAAACTGGACAAGTGTAAATGCATCTGGTTGTTGAAACCACATACTGTATGTAAATTTTACTCCTCCCAAAATGTTAAAATAATAAACGTGTGAGAGCGTTTTAGGGAGATGACCCATTATAGTCAGTTGACTCGCTAATGCAACCGCACGCCGGGACGAGTATAAGAGTATCTTTCAGCACAAGCGACGCACAACAAATGACCCTTAACACATCACCGCGATGAAAGGAATACGCCGACGCAGATCAAGACACACATCATCTTCATTTTAAACGTAGTAAAACAAAGTATCTTTCCATGCTGATGTGAACTTGCGATCTCCTATTGCGGTCTTTGATCTTGAAATGAGCTGATAATTAATAAAATGCAGTGCTTATCTTTTGATTTCGTTGATGTGAACTCCGTTCAATTTAAATATAGCGCGGGAATTGAAGATCGGATTTATATCCGTTTTGCGACGACACATTTGTGTGGCCAAGTGTAAATGTTTGAACAAATCAGATAGATATCCGATCAGCGAAAAACGCATGAAGTGACCAGGTGTAAAAGGGCCCTTTGTGTGGCAAGACAGAATCGCTGTATAAAACTCCGGTAAATCGGCGGCAAACAAAGAGCGAGATGAGAGAGCGATCATCCCTTCCTCTTTACTACTAGTTTTAATGCAAAATAAACATGAATGAACATCTCATGTCTCGTGTAATTGCTCAATCAGTGTTTCAACCACGGAAAGACGTCAAAACCAAAATGTCACGTAGCACTTCATTTATCTCAGGCAAGTCATCAGTGTCCGCAACTCGTTAGTTCGCAAGAGAAATTAAGTCTAGAGAAGAGCATTTCACGAAATATTAGACTATATACCCTATTATTATTATTATTATACTATATTACATTTTACTTTACCTGTTAGTGATATCTTAATCATTTTATGTTTAAATAAATCTGTTGTGAAACAAGTTGTGACAGCCACTGTGTAAATGAATATTTCAACAACAAATTGTAATTTTATTATTTAGAAATTAAAATCTGTATTACGTGCAATTCACACGTCTGCATACAGTTATTTAAGTTGAGTGTTGATTACTATATTTAAAAATAAATTGTAATTGAATTTAAGTTTGGGCTCTGTTGTTAATTGTAACCTTATAGTAATGTAAATGGGCTCCCTTATAGTTCAGAGCACAAGCTGAGGTAGATTTTTATCCCTAAACAAATTAAAATTATAATTTAATTTATTTAAAGAAAAAGTAATTTGTTCCGTAAACCACTGTTTAATTAAAAAAAAGCAATTTTATGTTTAGTTTTTTCCCCCTGCTGTACTGAAACTAAGAAAACAGTGATGTCAAAACCGAGGTACGTACCGTCATGTTTGTGTATCGTTACACCCCTAGATGTTATACATATACTAGGATATGCGAACAGTGGTTGTGACGGAAATTTCATCATTAGCATAATACACTCACAGCCTGGTTTTTCTAAAGGCCAAGGTATTCATTTTCCACATTGCGCTTGGAACAGATATTGACCAAATCATACCAGAAAACAGCACATGTTCACAGACTAATTTAAAATGAATTTGGGATAGAAATCAAATCATTCAGATGTAATATGGTATTCTTGCATAAATAAATGAATCCAATAAAAGCTATACACACACCTGTCATTAATAACTACTGAATTATAGTAGAGATTGACAGACACAAACATCCTTGACAATGCCCACGCCCCTGAATGCAAACCGACACGGTTCACTGTCAGGCCACAGTACAGCAGGTTAAAAGGCATGTTATCAGCGTTCCGGTTTATGCAATGCAATATATACACCTTAACTGACTCTAATTCTCCACAGTGAGGGGAGCCGGCGAGCTTGAAGCGCAGTCTGCCGCATGGCTATTATGAACTCCATCACAAAGCTGACCTCTGGTAAGGACTGGGTGTACAGACTATTCCACTGCACTCCAGAACAACATGATTCATTCTCTACGCTATCATTACTGCAACAGAGAAAATGAGAGACAGAGACAGATAGCGGAGGGAGAACGAGAAAAGGTGAGAGGGAAGAGAGAATATGAAGACGTGACCTCCCCATTTAAGCTGATATTCAGGTAATGGAGGAGAAAGGTAAGAGGAGAGGAGGGGGAATATCAGAGAAAGTGAAGGAGAGAGGGAGATAAGACAATGAAAGGAAACTGAATCATGCATGTCGGTCGGGTTTCGGAGGTTACCGGACCTTGATAGGGGGCCAGTGGAGGTTATGGGGACCCTCATTCACTCCACACAGATACACATCCTGATAATTCTCTCAACAACGCACAAACACACATAGGCTGAATCCCAATTCTCACACTTGCACCAAGTACAAATACATACTATCATTCAAAAGTTCGAGGTCAGTAAGGTTAGTTTTCTTTTTTTTTTATTTATACATTTAGTAAATACATTTATAATGTTACAAATTATTTTTATTTTAAATAAATGCTTCTGAACTTTAAATGCATCAAAGAATCCTGGGTAAAAATGTTTTTTAAACATTGAAAATAAGGAGTGTTTCTTGAGCAGCAAGTCAGCACATTAGAATGATTTCTGAAGAATCATGTGACCCTGAAGACTGTAACGATGCTGAAAATTCAAGCTTTGACATTACAGGAAATAATTACATTTTAAAACATATATTTAAAAAGTTATTTTAAATTGTAGTTATTTTTTTACTGTATTTTTGATCAAATAAATGCAGCCTTGGTGAGCATAAGAGACTTCTTTCAAAAAACATCTTATCTTAAAAAGCTTACTGACCAAAATCTTAAAAGGGTTGGGTAAACCAAACTAATGTGGTAAATTATGTCCTCAAATATGAAGTACTGAAACATACTACAATGTCATGCACATTGTGTACCAATATAGCACCAGAAAACCAAGAATTTTGCATATTGTAAGGGGTTGTGAAAAAAAAAAGTTCCAAAAATCCTATCCAAATTGGTACACCATTGTACCACATGCAATGTGTTATCATCTGGGTCAAACTAACCCTCATCTAACAGATGTGGCTGATGTGGACTTTTCATTGGTCTATATAGACAGATATACTGAGATCAAAGTAGCTGTAAATATTCCTACAATGTAATAACAAATGAGATACTCAACCACCAAAATTAAATATTTACATAATATTGGCAAGCAGGCATATATGCAGTAATACAAAAAGGGGCTGATATTATATATTGCAAGTAATATGAATAATAAGTGATTTGGGATTGAGCCTTTGATTAAGCACACTTTCACAGTTCTTTTATAATCATATCTGAACATAACAGGATCATTAAGCAAACAAACTTGACCCAATTCTCCAGTTCTCAGCGTGGCTTAACTTGTGCTATTTAAGTATTACATCAGTTGGTTTTATTCAAGGAATGAATCAGCAGTTGGAAGGGAGGGAAGGGGGAAGAAACAGAATCACTCTAACTGCAATACTAAACTGGCTAATCATCCCAGTGTGAGGTAAACAAATGTTCTTGCATGAACAAACTGCATATTAAATAAAACAAAAGCAAGCTAAGCGTTCAACAAAGGGTGAAAGCATTGTAGGGAAGTTGTACTCACAATTGTATCTTTAAAAACAGATCACTCAAAATCTACTGTTTCATGTTGTTTTAAACACATATGACTTAAAGTCCCCATGAAATCAAAATGGAAAGTTTTTTGGGTGTTAGTATCAATATGTTAGTCTTAAGGTTATCTATAAGGCAGTGTGCTGCAAAGGAGTGACAAAATTCGCATTTAGAAGACATAAGCATTCAAAGCTTGCAGTTCGTCACTTCCGCCAAAACGGCTCAACGATTCTTTTGACGTCACATCGTACTTCAGCTTCTCGTCAAACTTTCTGTCCAATCAAACGCTCTCTAGAAGCCGAAGCGCCGCCCCCTACACTATAAAATAGACGCTGAAGCTGCGGCTGAAATGGGTCACTTGTCCACAGAATTAGTATTTTCTGTACAGTGAATGGCACGTAGTGCACTATATAGGGGACAGGGAACGATTCAAACTGTGTAAATATGCTTTCCATCGAGGAAAAAAGAAGTCTGGTTTCGCGCTGTGTCACGCTAACCACCGCACCGCACACACACTCTGCTCCGGTCCAGAGACACGATAACACGGAGCGGATCACATGCGCGAGTCAGCGCAGACCACAAAATGTATCGGAGCTATTTTAATTCTACACAGAATGCTATATTTTATAGCAATATGGATGAGATTGTGGCTGGCATACCCTGTCAAATGCGGCTTCACGGAGCTCAACGGGTGTGAACGGCTCTAGCCCAAGCTGTGATATAAACGAACGCTATTGGCTATTTTAAAAAGGGGCGGGGCTGCTTGATATGTCCCGCCCTGTCTTCCCGTTTCAGTTTAAATGACGTCAACACAGAGTAACGCTGCGTGTTTCTAAGCATTTCAGGGGACCTTTAAGACAAATTTTGACTTTGGCAGTCACCTTAAAGGCTATTAAACTTCAGGCAATTACACAATAGTTTTAGACACAAAGTGATTGTAGCACAAACGTTGAATCAACCACATTTATGCTTCTTTTTGGTGTTTTAATATCCTTGATTGAAAAATGAAAGCCTTCGTTCTAATTTATCATCACTGCATGCAAATGAGCGACCAGCACTTTCTTCAAAATTTCTCCTGTTGCATTGCGCAGAAGAAAATCAAATGGGTTCGAAACAACAAAAGGATGGAGTAAATAATGCAAAATGTTCTTAAAAGCAGTGGCCAAACTACTAAAACAGTGTTAAGCCCTATCATTTCTTGAAATAAACATAGGTCTGCAACAACAACATGCTAGGTCAACAAATTCCAGCTGATTGCTTTTTGCCTTTGTTCTTTTTCCATTCACTTTCATCCTTGAGAACTCCCTGATCTAAATGAGTTATCCGTCAAGAGGAAGCTCAGCTGACCCACTAAGACTTTCTCGCCAAGCCTTGGACTCTCGCAGGGCTAAAATAAAACTCACAATCACACACAAGAATGAGAGGCTGCCCGTCTCCCCTTCACCGGCACCCGCCCCGCACAGTTCAAATCAGTGACCCACATCAGTTTAAATGTGGGACAGCCACTTTCAGGCACTATGTAAACACTCTCCCTTCCAGCTATTGTATGTGTGATGTATATTTAGCCTGGACAGGGAGGCTAATGAGTGTTTATGCTGTGAACTTGCTGAATTTCCACACTGGAGCACATACTTCGACGCGGAGCAGGGATCAAAAGAGAGGGAGAAAGAAAAATGAGGTAGCTTGTGGCTCTTAGCCAAGGATTACGAAGTTGTGAGCCGGTATTGGTGGCTCATCGCCCAAGCAACCCTGATGACTTCATGCTAAAAGTTTTTCTGACTCATTTGATTAGATAATAAACACAGATCTGTTCGGATAAGTCATTATAAAAATTATAAAAAACTCTTTAATTACATTTACATAATGCATGCAGTGATAGACAGATCATTCTGTAAAAGTCAAGAAATAAAAACACCCCAAACAAAAAGCAAATGAAGTGGAGTCTTAAAATGTAAAGGATAAAGTCAAATTGATTCAGGCTTATGCTGTTACAAAAGAAGATATTTGGAAGAATGTTCATGCTGCTCTTTTCCATGCAAGCTCCAATGGGACAAAAACCCTGTAAAGTAGCCAATAAGATTTATGTGTCAAGTCTTCAAATGCCATATTATATCATTTAGTCATTTTATGGAAATGAGCAGCGTGGACATTCTTCAAAATGTCTTGTTTTGTGTTCCAAGCAAGAATTAATGGTTTTGGAATGGCATGAGAGTGAATAAAATTGGTTGTTGGATGTATTAAAAAGTTTTTGGTTGGACGTCATCACAGAAAAAGGCACTGGGAATCCTGAGGAAAGAACGTCCACATCTGCTTGAAGTCAGTTATATTCTGACCCAATATGATCAGACGATTACATAAATTTAAGTCTGGCATCAGACTTAATATTAAAAAAAGAACCTTCCATTCTTGATCAGCAGAGAAAAATGTGATCCAGTAATCCAACATCAGCAGTGATGTATTTGGAGTTCAGTCAGAGTAGCCAAAGAGGTTAGCACAGCTCACCGCAGCGTGGTTTAAAAGAGCAGTGGACGTGGTTAGATGTGGTTAAAAAGTGCACCGTTCAGACAAACAGCAGCGGGGAAGACATCTGTCCAGCGCAAGAATCCAAATCCAGACATTAGCTGTAACCCTTGGTCTGTGGCAGATGGGAAAAACCATCAAATCCGGGTGTCCAAACATCACAGACCCTGAAGTGCATTCTGCTACTCCACAGGGAGAGTTGAGGTATTGCTGCTGCCCACTGCAAACCAATCAGTCTGAAAGTACCTTCATATATTGATCTAAAAAATACATTATGGGCACTTAATTTCTTTGGTCCATCTGTGAGCTCGAGCCCAACAGAACTATAGTACAGGTACCTGCCTGTCACTGACATTTTGATGTTCGGTAGGGTTTGGGTCCTGATCTGAGGCTTGCTCGGCTTTTCTCCTCTTGCGGACCTGATAAAGATGGTTTTTGGACTTCTGGTGTGCTGGAGAACAGGATAGTTCAAATTTTAACATCTTATTTCTTGTTGTAAGACGTTTGAGAATGCATTGGTTTGAAGAGCAGAAACTCACCTGTCCATTCCAAGTCACCATTGATCACCTTATCGCACAGGTCACACATGTGGTGACTCCTCTTGTTGCGAGACTCCACCCCCTCTGCTCTGATTGGCTGTGCAGACGGCTGCTCTCCCTGAAATGGTTTTAAAAGAAGAGGCGCTATGAGAGGAGTTGGGGATTGTTATTGACATGAAAAAAATCAATAGAAATTATGATGGTTGAATACTATTAAATACATAATAATAACGCATGGTCGTGTAAATTACTTGTTACTAGTGGTCCACCGATATATCTGCATTGGGCGATAAGTTTTTCTGTTTGGCTGATGTGTTCGAGGCAGGACCTTTATTTTGACGGCGCTGAGAACGGCAACGCCAGAGCACACAGTGCTCACATTCCCCCTCTTGTTCGCTGTCGTCGTTAACAGTTCTGTCTAATACGGATATAAGTCTAACAATCGGATAGAACTGTTAAACAAAGGAAATAAAATGTATACAAAAAAGAATTATAACGATTGCTTTTATATTATTAATAATATAAAGGCAAACATTATAATACTTTATCGTTTGCCGTCAGCAAGCAGAAAATACGCATTTATATCATTTAAACAAATATTTGAATGAATAATGAACATTTAATTTCACAAACCTAGCAAACTTAGTCGAATCCAGCTGTGAGATCTTATGAAGTGTGCATGTGTGTTGTGACAGGGATGTGGACAGGATTTAGTTGTCTTCTTACTATGCTTATTGAAAGTTTTTATTCATTTAAAATGATTTCAATTTCTTAAATATCTAATAAAATAAATGTTTTTCCACACACACACATTATATATATATAGATCTATATATATATATATATATATATAGATGATAAATATAGATATGCATATACAGGAGCCCAGATAAATGAGTACACCCCTCAAAAATTAACAAATTCAGCAATTACTCTTTATTAGAAGACTGTTCGGGGTTCTTTGGAGAGTAGGTTAAAACCAAGCTGCCTTGATCAATTACAAAGAAGAATACCCAAAAATTATTCCAGCAAAATAGATTTTCTATCAAAGTGATAAACATGTGTGGCAAAGCAGAGTACACCTCCTAAACTAAATAACTAAAACAAACAAACAAAAAAAGTCTAATAGTTTAAGGCTATTTTTGATCAACAGGTAAGTGTAATGAACCAAAACTTTTAAAGACAAGTAATTTCCTGACAATTAAATGTGTTATATAGCCCACTGAATCATACTCAGACTTAATGCTGGCAACAGTGGAACCACTTGGGAGAGAACTGCCAGGTGACTTATTTATTAGCATAAAAAGAGGACAATGGTACAAGAGGAAAACCAAATTATTGTTTTAAGTGTGAAAATACAGCCAAAGTAACACAGAAATTAAAAAACAATGGACTTGTGAAAATGCCCCTTAAATAATCAGGTCTTCACTTTAAGCTTTAATTTAGTGATGAGTGAGTTTTTGCTAGAAAAAGATCAGGAGAAATAACATGCAAGTGTCTCAGAGCCGGCAAAAGCTGTGAAAAGAGTGACACTTTATCTCACAGAGTATGACGCAGCATGCAGAAGTGACATGCATGGTTGTTGTCACCACTAGAATTACCTACTGTAGCCAAAGCAAAATAAACTCATTTAACCTCTTCCAGAGCCCATATTTACAAAATAGAGACTTCTGGGAATCCATACTTTGGTCTCAAGAGACCAAGTCAATCATTTCGGCTCTAACAGCATCCAAAATGTTTTTGTTTTTTCTGGTTTTGTTGCTAGAGGAGGAGGTACAGAGAGAAGTGCTTGGTACACACAGTGACGTTCAGTGGTGTTAACGCTTTATATAGGGATGAAGTGAGTGCTGAAGGTGTGAGGGGAGTTGCTTTATCATGCTGGACTGAATTCACACACCGTGTGAGGCATACAACAAACTAGAAAAGAAGAGGCTACCTCCCTCTTCCCTCTTATGCGGCATTTTTTCAGCCATGACAAGAAATATTCATTCTCCCCAAGGTTGAAAATCCGTATGTATTATTAAGAATATTGGCATATATTTGTGTTTTATTAATATCTGTTTAATATGTTTAAATTTTTGCCATCTTCATGGAATTATATTAGGGATCATCTAAGAACATGCATTTTTATATGTATTAAGAGGGGGTTGACTCATTATGCTGTGACGATATCAGATTATATATATAATATCTATATATATAAATAAATATACATATATATACATATATATTTACACCACCACCAGTGGTGTGAAAAAGTGTTGGCCACATTCTGATATCTTAGTTTTTTGCATGTTGTCACTTTAATGTTTCAGATCATCAAACAAATTTAAACATTAGATAAAGATAACACAAGTAAACAAAATGCAGTTTTTAAATGAAGGTTTTTATTATTTAGGGAAAACAAAATCCAAAACTACTTGGCCCTGTGTGAAGAAGTGTTTGCCCTCCTGTTAAAACTGTGGTTTATCACACGGAGTTCAATTTCTCTAGCCACACCAGGCAGATTAGCCACACCGTTCACAATCAAAGACAATCTCTTAAATAGGAACCTGCCTGACAAAGTGAGTAGGACAAAAGATCTCAAAGCTAACTCAGCGGAGATCTAAAGAATTCAGAAACACAAATGAGAAGAACGTGAATTGAGATCTATCGTCTGGAAAAGTTATAAAGCCATTTAAAGCTTTGGGACTCCAGCGACCACGGTTGAGGAGCCATTATTCACAAATGGCAAAAAACATGGAATAGTGGAGAACCTTCCTAGGAGTGGCCGGCCGACCAAAATTACCCCAAGAGCACAGTGACGACTCATTCAAGAGGTCACAAAAGTCCCCACAACAACATCCAAAGAACTGCCTCATTTGCCTCAGTTAAGGTCAGTGTTCATGGTTCCACCATAAGAAAGAGACTGGGCAAAGATGGTCTGCGTGGCAGAGTTCCAAGACTAAAACCGCTGCTGAGCAGAAAGAACATAAAGGCTTGTCTCAGTTCTGCCAGAAATCATCTTTATGATCCCCAAGACTTTTGGGGAAATACTCTGTTGACTGACGAGACAAAAGTTGAAATTTTTTGAAGGTGAGTGTCCCATTACGTCTGGCGTAAAAGAAACACTGCATTTCAGAAAAAGAACATAATAACAACAGTAAAATATGGTGGTGGTAGTATGATGGTCTGGGGCTGTTTTGCTGCTTCAGGACCTGGAAGACTTTCTGTGATAAATGGAACCATGAATTCTGCACTCTATAAGAAAATCCTGAAGGAGAATGTCCAGTCATCTGTTCGTGACATCAAGCTGAAGCGAACTTGTGTTCTGCAGCAGGACAATGATCCAAACCACACCAGCAAGTCCATCTCTGAATGGCTGAAGAAAAACAAAAAGAAGACTTTGGAGTGGCCTAGTCAAAGTCTGACCTGAATCCTATTGAGATGCTGAGGCATGACCTTAAAAAGGCGGTTCATGCTCGAAAACCCTCCAATGTGGCTGATTTACAACAATTCGGCATAGATGAGTGGACCAAAATTCCTACACAGCGCTGTAACAGACTCATTGCAAATTATCGCAAACGCTTGATTGCAGTTGGTGCTGCTAAGGGTGGCCCAACCAGTTATTCGGTTTAGGGGGCAAACACTTCTTCACACAAGGACATGTAGTTTTGGATTTTGTTTTACCTTAATAAAAACCTTCATTTAAAAAATGCATGCTGTGTTTACTTGTGTTATCTTTCAATAATATTTAAATTTGTTTGATGATCTAAAACATTAAAGTGTGACAAAAATGCAAAAAAAAAATAGAGGGGGCCAACATTTTTTCACAACAACTGGTATATAATAATATAGATATATAAGTATTTATAAGATATATATATAGGGCTGTCAGTTTAAGCGTTTAACTTAATTAGTTCTGAAAAAATAACGCGATATTAAAATATTTTTAACCTGATTAAGGCACTGGCCCGCCCCCAGACCTGTCTCTCTTATTACAGTGACTGTCACAAACATAATGGCAGGGCAACAACCTTTAAATGCCAGTTATGCAGAACATTAAAAAACAAAAAAGAAAAGGAAAAAGATATTGGGGCAAAGAATGCCCCTGTATGAGTTTTTGTCACACATTTATATCATATGATAAGCAATATCTCATGAGCAGCGAGAGAAATATCACACGAATGCTGTTTTTGTCACGAAGAGGTCAACACCACAAAACGGAGTGCCCAAGTGCTTTATACAACAGTTCAGTAAACAAGAAGTTATTATTGTGCTGTATTTTAAAAACAATATTGTGTGTTTTTGTTCAATTTTGACAACGAAAATATTACCTCAGCCACAAAACAAACAAAAAAGTCACAAAAAATGACCTCAGCCACAAAAAGCCACAGCATAATTGTTGTGCGTCTCCGAGCAAAACAGCGGTGTTTAGTTTCTTTCTTTGAATGAATCTGCGTTTTGAACGAATAGGTGGTCAATGATTCAAAGAGAGAGACGTTATGAATGCATGAAATGAATCAGCCTTTGAAAGAATTGATACAAAAAAAAAAGAATACCGCCCACCGGCTGCTGTTTTTAGTTTCTTTAGAGTACGTTCGTTTATTAAAAAAATAAAGAACTAAATTAGGTAATCATACTCACCCTCATGTTTTCAAACCTGAATGGCTTTCACTGCATGAACAAAAAGTATCGGAGTATTTCTCCATTTATCTTTTATGTCCAGACGGTATGTTAGGCCATTAAGCCTAAAGATTTAAACAGATAATAGATAAAGTATTTTGGGGGGGATTTTACAGCCAAATTAGTTGTGATTAAATTAGCTTAATTAACACAGCACCCTGTTAGTACTTAGATGATTCTTAATGGCAGACAGCCCTTTTTATATATATATATATTATATATATAATATATATATATATAAATATATAAATAAATAAATATATATATAAATAAATAAATGTTGAATCTATATAAAACTGTTATACGGTACACTGCTCTCTAAGAAATCTGTATCGGCTATCAAAAAAAAGAGCAATATCTATCAACCATTACTTGTTACTTTTAAAATGTTATTTAAAACAGTACTTTTGTTGGTCACCTCTCTATTATGCAGAACCGCCACGGTTGGGTTTCACAAGACAAATGATGATCAGTGGAGTGCAAAGGAGACATAATTTGTCAACTAAACAAGAAAGAAAACAAGTCAAACCTTTTGGAGGCAGTCCAGGATCTCTAAAGCAGGAGTAAGTACAGTAGTCTCCCAATTGGTCACGTCCGTCACATCCAAACCGTAAACTGGTGGTACATTCCTAGCAGGTCCTGAAAATTCAGAAGACAAATTGACAAAAGACGACACTGACGAAATAGCATCTTGATTAAACTTGCAGATATAACCATGGTGCAATCTAATGGTGTGAACACCGTGTACCCAGCTGATGTTCTTGACTAAATCTAATTGAGAAAAGTTAATGTTAAATCTTAGGCTAATGAATAAATTACTTTCCTTAACTTCCAGCTTGAGTGCATTGGGGAAAACAATGGCCATGATTTGCTGGTTATAGGAGGAAAAGCTAACACACAAGGACATAAAGTCAAAAAACTATCATAGGATCTATAAACTTGTTAATCTAACAAATTTAAAAATGTTAAAGGCAAAAGGGAAGAAAGGTACCGAATATGTCTGGTGGTGTGGTGCAGGGAAACAGTATGGAGAAGCAGGAAGGGCCTGCAGCAGCCTGAACCTGCTGAATCACTGCCGCTCGATAATCTCAAACAGCATTCTGACACTGTCAGCAGAGACGACCTCACTCTACCTCGCTCAACGCTATTGATCCACGCACAATACAGCAGAAATGCACAGATAATGAGAGGCCCATACGTTAAACATGCAGAAGAAAGAAAAAACTGTCTCACACACATAAAACAGAAAAGATTCAGTTTATTAGGGTGGTCTGGCTCCATGTCTCTATGTTATTCTGGTCCCTAGATGATATTTGGGATCTAGACAAAAGATTTTGATCCCACTGTAACAATCTCTTATGTCAATCATTCATGTCAGCAACACAAATGGTGCAGGGCAAGTTAGGTCCCGAAGTTCAACATTTAGGGTTGTTGTTGGCTGTACAATAACCCAACACAATGCTTGGCTCAGTAAGAACCACTTCAGGTGCTCAGAAATTGTTACAAAAACACTGAATAGGCTCTGAATGGTGAGAAAACTTTAAACTACTTTTAACAATACCCGTTGAGATACAGTTACATCGTCCGTGTGTAAACTTGCCGTCGGGAACACAGAAACACTTTTGTCAAATTTTAAAATCATCTAGGGGAAAATCATCTTTTGCTAACATGAGAGGTCATGACCTGCTGTTAAGCTGTCCTAAATCCTCAACTTATCTGTAATTAGACACAATGGCAGCCGGTTGGGAAGCTACTCTGAAACTGTAGCTTTACCAGCTACAAGCTACTCATAAATTAAAGTAGTTAAGCTTCAGTAAAGCTACTCTTCTGAAAAAGTAGCTAGCTACATTACAAGTATAAAAGTAGCTAGCTACATTGAAACTACATTCAAATTTTTTTTTTTTACAATTAACATTACAAATAACCAAATAATTATTAATGAAGAATTATAATTAAGTTATAAGTAAGATATTTGGGGTTTAAAACAACATTGTAATACAATCATGATTTCAAAGAGTAGGGTGAATTCAGGTTGATTGGGACACATTTTCCAAGTCACTTCAATTACAAAGAGTGTCCCAATCATTTATTTTGTAAACTATCCGATACACACAATAATAAAATACTGTATAGTTATAGAGTTATATTATCTTAAACTGACGGTCAAAGTGCAAAATTGATACTAATGTAAAATCAACTGGATACGGAGGAGTTGTAAAATAGGCAGGTTAAACTCACAGCACATGCAGTATTTATTTACTGACTGTGAATGGAGCCGCTCTGAGACGTCAATCATCAGCGGTGCCCGTGAACTCTGCGCCGCAACCATCCTTTGCCAAATGATAAGCACACTACTATATCGTGATTTTATTTTCTGTTCAATTAGTGTTCAAAACTGTGGGGGGACAGATTATATTATGATGGTTCATAATTGTAAAATAGACATTTGATAAAGTGCAATAAAGCAGGAAAATGTATCAGTTTAAAAAGGCTATAATTCACTTCCTGTATGTGCTCTTCGATCTCTTCTACATGCAGTACTGTGATGGCACCATGTTTAAAATGGTATCAGGTAGTAATACCAGAGTAAAAAGAACTGATCGTCACATTCATGGAAAGTGGTTTTACATGGTATGCCATGTCACAGGTCCTAAAACATGGTATTAAAATTGGCACTGCCAAGGTGCGTTGTTTAAGTTTTAAAAATGAATAAAGGCAAGAACAAAAAAAGTAATTCTTGTTAAAGTATTACTGCATAAGCTAAAAAAAGAAAGAAAAAAAAAGTAAATAGTGCATATCTAGCCTTTTAAGTGGAGAAAACAACTTGCTCAGTAATTAACTAATGCAATTTGATTTGATCCAAGAAAGCTAACTTTGGTCATTGAAGTGTCACTATGACCAATTGCAGTGGTTTGGCTCAGGGAGGCTTAATTACGTCCTGATGAAGACATGAGCAGTTAAAATTTTCCTGCTGTGAAAACCAGTTTCAAAGCAGCATTTGTCTGCCATGATATTTTTAGAGCTGCTATTTTCAAACGCTGTCTAGTTGAACTGTCAAACTACTTGATATGACATCCTGTACTTACAAATGTTTGTTTTTCTTTGAGGAAATGTTAGTAAAGCTGGCAAACGCACACAGAATATGGAAGAGCTCTCAAAATGTGTAGCCTGTTTATTAATTTTTATTACTGAATTGCACAATGGTGCTATAAAAATGGAGTGTTTGCATCCAAGAAGACAGTGACGGGTAGACACACTGCCTCATATTATATTATATTATATTATATATATACACACTGTGTGTATATATAAGGAAGAAACCTGACCTCTTACAACGTGCAGAATGCATTTGGACAAACTACTGGGGACACAAAGTCAGCAAAGTAACACTAAGCCCAGTTTTTACAAAACTGCTGTACAGTTACAACTGTACCTGTACTATAATTTTTGCTGTTGAAACCCTCTTAAGAACTTACAAGGAGTTCAGCTCAAAGAACAATGACTGAAGTAACCAATTAGCCACCAATTAAATATACTGCTGATAATATCATCCAGCCTTCACACCTGTTTGCCTGAGGTGAATGTTGCACAAGTCCAGCACTGTTACAAAGAGAAACATGCTTAAACGCTTCTTAAAAATGCAAGAAGGCTCTTAGTTAAATAATTACTATGCAAAAGCTTGCATGAAAATTAGCATAAAAGGCAAAGTACACAAATGCTGAAGATCGTTTGTAACCGTAGTTTAAAAGCTTATCACAGAAAATCAAATTCTTTGTCAAACAGTTCCTCAACGTCTGGCAAAAAGGAACCAACAGTTTCTAATTTGAGCCTCAGCCAACCACTGGACTGACTCCAAATGCAGTTTACTTCCTCATCACCCTGTTTGTTTACAACTAGAGCAGACCCAGATGACACCAATAAGTCTTACATAATCCTGAAACACAACAATAACAGCATCCATAATATTAAACAAGACCCAATAAAATAATTAGAATAGAGAATTATAAACCTGAATGACAACCAAATAATAAAATGTGGGCATAACATATCATGAAATGCATTAAAATGATGATTTAAATATACCTCAAACACCTGCTGTATCAATTTTTGTATTTTTGAAAAACTGCACTATTAAATAGGCATAGTGGCTTAAACCCACCAAATATTAATTTTGAAAAATCCAAATATAAAATCCATTACTTTCTCCCAGCAAAAAAACTGAAAGTATGGATTATAATAAAGATGTTTCATGCTCCAAATGAGATACAAACAGCTTTATAGGACTAAATTTGCCTGTACATGTTTTGCATTAGCATCAAACACACAGGTGTTCCTTTACACAAGCCACCCAGCATCCCACTTAGCTGACGTAAAGCATCTCTTTAGCCCAAACTAAACCTTGTTGCCTCTTGCTTGCAGTCGCTTCTAATCAAAGAAAGTTCTGCAGTCTTTATGTCTGCTATTGTGCTTGTCAGAAAAGAGCGGCAGCAGGTGGGCCTGCACAGAGACACCTGGCCTACCTGAGCCATGTGGGGAGTGGAGGACTTTCTTTTTTTGCACATTTATGTACCTCTTTAAACCTCTCTCTCAGGGGTATAGAAATGAGAGGGAACAGGGCAAAGATGGCCATCTGGGAGTAAACAGATGCTGAACTGAGGTCTCTCCATCCCGCCCAAAATTAAAATCTCAGTGAAATCTAATTCAAGTAATATTGCCGGACCTGAATGGTGGAAAAAAAACGAGAGAACAAGGGTCTCTAACCACAGAGATCTCAAATATCTGCCTCAATGAGGCACCGCCTCTCCAGCGCACCCACGGCAGATAGCCGCATGGCTGCCATCTTGTAAAATGTGAAAAGACCCCTCGCTCACCAACTGGCAGATCCTCTAGAATCTCCGAAGACATGGGCATCAGAAAACACACCGAGCAGTCACACCTGCTGCTGTTTGTGTGATAAGAGAGCCTAGGGCAGGAAAGGACGATGGAGTAGATATGGATTTCAGAACAGGACACCTGTAGGACTTTGTCAGTCAATTTTGGACATTCCGAACAGGAAGTGAGGGCTAAGTGTGTGGGCCGTTTTTTTTTTTTTTCGGGGCGTGTGGTGGGTGTGTGGGGGGGGGGGCCCTTCTTTTTTGGGGGGGTTTTCTTTGCTCCCACTTCTCTTTTGAGAATGAGTGGCGACAGCGGTAATCATTAGACTTCCAGCTGTAGGTTGCAGAACACCTCAACAGCTGTGTTTGTGCATCTTATCATCTCTTAATCTCATTTGCTAATACATTACATGGCCATCCTCAGTATTTCTCTGTACGTCCTCTCACAAGTTCATCAACACACATTTAATGCACACAAAGGCCTGTATGCAAGCGGCTGGCAGCAGTCTTCCAGCGGGAATGTATTGTGGGAGTATGGGCGTGTCCTGAGGTGTGCGGAGTGTAAGGGGACACTTTTCTATGTCGCACCTGTTGCGCATCCCACTCAGGTTTCCCCTATTGCTGACAAAAGGCAAGAGACTGTTATTTAACGCTCACGTTGACTCCCAGAGCCGTCAACTGAGCCGTTGTCACAGTTACTTTCAAGCCGCTCGGCGCAATCTCCCTGGGGAAGCACAGATGGAAACGGCGCTCAGGTTCACCCTAATCTCAAATTCAGCTGTTACACTGACAACAGTAGGGATCAAACGGGCACAACTCTACAAGGAAGCGTGCTGACTATTTGAGCTGGCAACTGGCTGCAAATCAATTGATTTTCATAAGGGGGGCATATCACAAGAATGACTTTTCCAAAGAATTTTTGACTGCTCTGAGAGTGATATTCCCTTCTTGGGCCAACAAGACCAATATACCAAACTGGCCCATACATATCAGCTTAGAGCTTAATTCACAAATAACCAACAAATTAAATGAAAAAGGAAAGAGGAATTGTTGATCACCTTGTAGAGGCCAGGAGGACAATGAACCCAAGTTTGCCCTCAATGATCCCACAGTCCTTATCCCCAAGAGGCCACACCCCAGACTCCAACCTCCTGCCACCAATCTGAATTCCTAGCAGTACACTAATGCCTGCAGGATTAGACCGGTCAGCTGAGGGCCCCATGAGGCCCTGGGATGCGTGGGGTGCGAAGGGAGGGATCAGTTAGGCCACTGACAGGCAGCCACAGGAGCTTAACCAGACCAAAAACAGGTCAGAGTCCAGCAAAAAGGGTGAGAGAGTGGTGGCAATGAATGCAAGGGGTTCAACGAGGATGAAACAACCCTGAGTTGCAATGACTTGAGGCCCACTGGCCTGGTGAACCTGGTTAAGTAAGGCAACAGTAAAAGTTGACCCAAGAGTTTAGCTGCTTCTTAGAAATCTAATAGCAGTGTTGTAGCACTCTCACTCCAGACAAGACTGGACTCTGACTCAAAGTTCGAGTTCAAGAGAAGAACTGGTCTCTACTAGTTATAGAAAAAATGGTCTTGAACTTGAGACCGACTGGCTAACAGAGCTGTTAAAAGAGGAAATGTAGAGATAAATTTAGCTTGCTTCTTATGTAATTATTTTCTCATGTAATTAGGATGGCAAAATGATTGGTAAACTGCATAGACGGAGCAGAAATATACCACACTACAGGACTGATCACTGATCAAAGCAACAGACCATCTGGTGAAGATGAGGCTCTTCATATAACTCAAGGGATGAAGAGAAGCCGTAGAGGAAGGCCACATTTGCAGACATCTCACCTAAAGCCAGCTGCCCTTGTGTTTAGGATCTGGCTGCATATGGTGGGACACAAAACTACTCTTAATGAGGACTAGCCAATGTCTCTGCCTAATCTCATTAGGGCACATCTCACCTAAAGCCAGCTGCCCTTGTGTTTAGGATCTGGCTGCATATGGTGGGACACAAAACTACTCTTAATGAGGACTAGCCAATGTCTCTGCCTAATCTCATTAGGGCTAACAGGATTGCTGGATTGCCTCTGTTGGGATGGGGAGCAAGGGGTAATCCAGTCTAGGATCCTCAGATACCGGGGTCAGAGTCTAAAGGGAATGCCCGGATAATGTTGTGAGGAACAGCAGTTTAGTGGAAATCCAAGGTATATTGAAGACACTGGTTTGGTCAAGGCTGAAGTGCTTACAGGAAGCAGTGTAAGGTACATGAGGAACCCGAGCTGTACTTGGCGTGTTCATGAGAGTACATCAGAGATGTAGCAATGTTCAATTTATGAACAAATCCTTCAACTCAAATCTTGTATAAATAAAAAAAATGGTCAGAATAACTCGTTCAAAAATTGGAATTTTAAGTCAAGAAGGTTTGTAACAACATTTGACAAAATGATTTTTTGGGGGGAAAATTATTTATTTAAAGGGGTCTTATTATGCTTTTTCACTTTTTGGTGTAGTGTGTATGTTTGAGCATAAAATTTTTTTTCAAAGTTACAAATCTCAAAGTCCACTCCAAAGGGAGATATTTCGTTTTTTTAAAATCCCTTTTCAAGAACTACAACGAACGGCTCGTTTGGACTACAGCATTTGTTTTCCGGGTTTTGTGATATCACAAAGCGGCCCATTAGAATATCATTAAAATAATTCTCGCCAACGGAAATACGAATGTTTGGGGGGCGGGGAGGGGCGAGGCCGTGGTAGAATGCTTGGTTGAGTGCATCAGACAAGACAACGAAGAAGAAGAAGTGCTGCTGAGGCCCTAGATGGGCGATATGTGCTTTAAAGATATCACCCGATAATTTCTGATATTTATGCGATATATTATATTATTCTTTTTTTAACTAAGCAATGGATTTGATAAGATAATGATTTAAGCAAATTATTTATGGCTATTGCTTTATAAAAAAACAAAACGGGCTAAACAAAAAAAAGATTAGCCATTGAAATAGAGGCACCACTGCATTTTCTCATGATCTGCACGGGCAGTGTTTTTCATTGATTTAGATTCATTTCAGGATTTTAAAACAAAAAAAGAATGGTCTGCTTTAGGTGTATTTATTTATTTGCGACATTAAACATCGGACCCGAAACAAAACAGCAGTTCTGAATGAGAAGCACAGTTTGACAGCAGGTGGCGCTTATGAACAGGGTTGTCAGGTTTTTGCAATAAAACTAGTCCAATCGCGTTTCGAGGGGGGTTCCCCTGTAAAAATCGCATTCCGGGGGTAAAATACACGTTTTTCGGCGGGGATCTTTAAGTAAAATTCACATTCCAGGGACTAAATATCACGTTATTGGGGTCGCTTCAACCCGCAGACATGAAAAACAAACCTCGGCAACAGAGTTAAAGTAGCCCAATTCTGCGGAAAAAACGCGGACTTGGCAACACTGCTTATGAACCGACCGCACTATAGCGTTTCCTTGTTTACCGCTGTAAACAAAGCAGAGTTGCGCTTTATACGGAGAAGAAAATGCCATTGTCATCGAAACTTTTCTCAAGACAGTACCCTTCAGTGATACATTAATATAACCCCATAAATGTAATGCATTTTTGTACTTATTTTACTGTTTTTTTCGGGATCTACTGGGACAGTGATAAAGATCTACCAGCGATAGCGATGCGATGGGTGGGCGGGGGGGGACCACTGCGTTAGAGAAAAGTATTATCTTTACTATTTTTTTACCCAAAATGGGTGTTGTGAGCATACAGGGTACACACGTAATGTAATGACTGTTTAAAAACAGGTTTGTAAACGACTCATACACATGTAAAACTGCGTTGCACACGTGCTACTGGAATACATTAACTCAAGGCTCAGACCGATTTTTGTCGCACTGTACAGCCCCATCCAAACCTGTTCCAGATTGTAGAAGGAGCTGCTCGTTATTATCGTGGGAAGATGAATTCTTATCGTGTGGAGAATTTTTACCGGTATATCGCAAACGAGAAGATATCGCCCATCCCTACTGTAGCCTTAAGTTTTCGCAAGTTATTACACATGCACCTGAATAATTATGTATGCAAATACATATGTTACAATTATGAAAACGTTTTTATAATAAATTGCTGACAGTACAATACTGGACAATGATGTAATTTGCAGAATTTACACTTCAATTATGAGACTACAGTGTTTCCCGTACATTGAGAGCGGGTGTCTTTATATCATTGTATTTCTGAAGGAAACAGACTGTCTTCAGAAAATTGGATGTCATTTTCATTTAATCTCGCATGTAATGTCTGATAAAGCAGTGTTTTTTTGAGCAGAGCGCTGCTTTGTGTACAGCCGCTACCGGGGAAACCTTGATCTCTACCACTCCAACAGCGCCTCCTGCTGGCAGAGAAGGAGTTTGCATAAATATGCCACCCGCCTGGGAAACACTGGACTATGGTACAAATAAATTCAACTGTATAACAGTTTCACTGCAATTCATGTTATAATGTTAGAATTAAATAACAATAAAAATAATACATATGCACTTATCTGTACATAGTAAATGCAGTTATTTTTAAGCAGTTGTTGACATCCTATCTAAAACGTGATTTAGGCAAAAAAAAACAAAAATAACAATAACCACTCTATGTCTTGCAATATCCGTACGTGCAAAGGTTCTACACGATCCTCTTGTTCAATATTCTCTGGGTCTGAATCCAGCTCAAATTGATATGGCAATAATGACGCCATCCTTAACTAAACTTGCTGCTTTGGCAAGGGGTGGGACAGCACTGAAACAACGTCTAAGCTGTTCGCCAATCACAATGCACTGGGATAGCTAACCAAGTTTTTCCAGTTTTTCGGAAGGCGGGCGTTCATCGAACCTGGAACTAATCGAGCCGTTTGTGCCAGTCTGGGGAGAAAGGTATTGTAATAATGTAAATTATGTAAAAAAATAATTCCTTTTTTTCCGAAAACCACCAAGCATGAGAGCATGTTCTAGTACACCCCCAAAACAAATTCAAGACATTGTAAAAGAGCATAATAGGACCCCTTTAAAGCTTTTATACACAGAATGAACTATTGCACTCTTTCGTGTTATTTTTTACATTTTTCATCTATGTACATATGCATCAGACAGACCACTGTGCCACGTTATAAAGTTTTTTCAGCATCTCTCTCTATGAGCATAGTTAAAATTAGTTTATCTTTAAACAACCCACCCTTGGGACCCTAACCCTAGCTGTTTCTACATACACCAAGACACAACCTATGTGAGCGTCCCCTGTGCCACATGCATACACACCCTCCTTTTAACTTTACAGCTTTTATTACGCGAACAACTAATAGTGCTTCACTCGTACATTCTTCATTCTATAAAGCGTCCTTCACTTCCTCTCACTAGATAAACTTCACACCCTGACGTCACCAGCACACACATATACACACAGCTGTTAATCCATTGAAGGGTTCGCTGATTCAGGCTGTTGTCTGTTAGGAAGTAAAAGTACAAACCGTTCAGACTGACCGTGTCTTGAAACACCCAAGCTTTACAAGCATTTGATCTTTTATCAACCCAAGGCCGGTAAATACTGAACCCTGAGCCTTGGAATTTTTAGGCTGTCTGTAAGGGAGGGGTAGCCTTCAAACACACACATAGTATTTCTACACAAACGTTTGTGTGTTTAATGGTCTGTGTGAAGTCCATCTCGTTAAAAAATGGCTGTGATTACCTGATCATTGGACCGTACTGAAAGAAAACGAAAAATATGCACACATACACAGCTCCAGTAACCTCTGAGGGCAACTGAAGCCAATATACAATAGACAAGCCACGAGTGAAGCCAACATATAATGCACACCAATGAATTCAGAATTGAAAAGAGTTAACTGCGGCTACAATTCCCTTGAGAGTAAGTGTGATCCAAATTAAAGCCAGTGGCTACGATGCACTCTGAACTAGAACAGCTATGGTGTTACTTAGCATCCAGCAGCAGAGACCGTACCTCACAGACCATTAAACTCTCAAACACAAGCAACAGGATGGAAAGGGAAGGGGGACTCACATTAAAGGTTTCATGCATGAATTTATTCCAGGGATATTATGGCTGGAATAACCTGCAGTTTGGTACCATTTGGGGATCAAATAAGCTGCCTTCTGAACTTGACCACTACAACACACCAGCACCCAAACTAAGAAAAGTGTGTCTAATCATTGAGACTTACTCTTGAGGAATCGGTTGCGGACCCATTTGTTCCGTTTTCGGGCGTAGCGGCGGGTCACCTGCTTGAGAGACTCGATCCCTGTGAGAGGAGGAAATAACGAGATCAATATATGATGGTGACACCAAATACTATGTGAGATGTTTGTGGGAGAAATCAAGTAAAAAGAAGTAATGCACAATGGGTTTACTGACACAATTTTAAGTGCGTAATAGCAAAACCTAGAGGACGAGGGGAAGAGGAAGAGGCAGTTCCATTAAAACCCTCAGCCGCCCCCTCTCTCAATCCACTTCCCCTTCAGTATATCCTCTTACCACTGGTGCCAGAGCACATTGGACTGCGTCTGTGTACAAAGACTACACAATTGTATGATTTTCAACAAATATTGGGATTTAAACTGTTACATTTAACAGGACACTTCAACCAAAATTAATCACTCAAAATTCGCTCATCATTTTTGCACTTTGAAAGTCCACGCCAACAAAACTTTCATGCATCAAAAACAAACAAAAAAGACCTTGTAAAAATAATCCATTTGAATCAAGTGGTTTAATTCCTGTCTTCTGAAGAGACACAATTTTGCTTTATTTGATTAACAGATTTATTTATTCACATATAAACACTGATCAACGCACATACATTGAGCACATTTGAGCTTCAGATACTTTTGAGCTTTTTGTACTTTTTGATGCATGAAAGATTTGGTTGAATTGACATGAGGGTGAGTAAATGATCCCTTTTTTTGTGCGTGAACTATCCTTTTATCATCTTGCACTGCTAGTGCAAAAGTTAGTATTATCATGCAATATTAATACATTTGTATTAATTTCTTTTAAAAACAGCATTGCTAGGTGGTCCAGATAAACCCTAAAGCTTTTATTTTGACAGACATCTGCACTTTTGTGTACAATTATCTTATTGAGCTCCTCATTCCAAATTAAATATCCACCTCCTCTGTCTACACAACTATGTGTCATCATGCTATGTTAAATTTTACAGTAACCTGTGGCACCAAAAGCTGAAATGATTGCATCACGAGCCCCTCATGTGTTTGAAGTATGTGCAGTAGACAACAGAACAGAGCGCCACCCCTTCAGTTCGAGTCACAGAAAAAAATGCAGACTTCTTTAATCATTTTCTATTTTATATCGTAAAATGTCATTTATTCCTGTGATGACAAAGCTGACATTTCAGAATCATTACTCCAGTCTTCAGTTTCAGATAATCCTTCAGAAATCATTATAATCTGTGACCCTGGACCACAAAACCAGTCTTAATTAGCATGGGTATATTTCTAGCAATAGTCAAAAATATATTGTATGGGTCAAAATGATTGATTTTCCTTTTATGCCAAAAATCATTAGGATATTAAGTAAAGATCATGTTCCATTAAGATATTTTGTAAATTTCCTACTGGAAATATCAAAACTTAATTTTTGATTAGTAATATGCATTGCTAAGAACTTCATTTGGACAACTTTAGAGGCGCTTTTCTCAATATTTTGAACATTTATGCATAAATCTCTCTTTTTTTTTTTTCAAATTGACCCTTACCACTGGTTTTGTGGTCCATGGTCACATATGCTGATTTGCTTCTCAAGAAACATTTATTTTTATTGTCAATGTTGAAAACAGTTGCTGCTTAATATTTTTGAGAAAACCATGAATTTTTTTACCAGAATTCAAATGCAGGTCCAAATGCAAACAACAAACAGAGCTAATATACACTAACTGTGTACTGTAGTACTATCAAATAATCATAATTCTAACCTTTATCTCCACACCGAAATCTTATTTGGCCAGACACGGGTTTATCTTGAATCTAAACTCTTAACATACTGGTGTCTGGGCTCACAGACAGCGGCATCCATACAAAACATTAATACAATTCACAATCCATCATATAAACATTAGAGCAAACTAACCAATCCAAGAGCAGCATTGTTGACTTCATGGCCTATTGACAAGTCAGTAATGCTCAGAGCACTCAACACAAGCAATCCGCACTTATGAGCTCTCAGCAGACATGAGCACCAGTATGAGTGCTGCAACTTTCATGCTTAGCATGCCGGTAATTGATCTTGACACCAATCCAACTGACTGACAGAAAGAGAGAGAGAGACGTTTCCCTCTCTACAGCCCCTCAGCAGCTGTTAACCGAGACTGAGAGCGTTCTGTCTTAAAACACTGAATGTTTTAGACATCTGATCAGAGTTCAACACCACTGCAGCGATCAATCCCCTACTGAAAATCAGAAGACAACCCCTGTTTGCTAAATAACAGGACTGTCAATCTATTACCAGTTTTACGTAAATTAGTTATGCTGGTTAATCAAATAATTCACATATTGGTATTTAAAGAAAATGCTCCAAAATGAAGATAAGTCAAAGACTTTGTGTCCCCTCTGTACTATTTTAATAGGTTTGTTTACACATGCATCAAACATGTTGGCATAATCATAAGTAATCAATACTGTAATGAGAATGTAATGAGCAATTAATAATGGACACGTACAATAAACTAGGGCTGCCACTAAGACTAATTTATCGATTAATTGGTTAATCTAAATGATTAATTTCCCACACGCAAAAAAAATAAAAAAATTTCAAGGACATTTTATTAAACTTGCAACTTTGCCATTCAGTAGTGTACCATAAAAAAAAGTGTAAATGTAAACAAGCCATTGACGAAATGTAAAAATGTAAACAAACCTAATAAAAAGAAAATAAAAGAAATAATTTCTCAAACAAAATAAAGTCAGCATGTTTTTAATGTCAATATATCCACATGTTCTAGGCTTCTGTTCATTGTAGCTGTGTGAGTGCAACTACAAAGGGAAAAATAAATCTGTTTAAATTAACCCCAACAGTTGGGCTTTCACATTAAATAAATGCAATGTTTAAAGTCCACTAAAATCAAGTATTACAATTTTATTATTAAAAGTACTCTTAGGAAATGTGTAAACAACGATTTAAACAGCCATCTCCAGCAAAAAATGGAGGACTCAGTAGTGAACTCCAAATGAAATCAAATTTTCTATGGAAATCCTTTTTAAAGCAAAAGAAAGTGCACCCCCCACCGACCGAGTCGCAGACGCAAGTGTCCTCTCCCACTAATACAGCTCTCAAATCACTGAATCAAAGTTACAGCTATTATAGTCGTAACGAATGCGACAACCTGCAACCCCCCCAATGGTTCTGTGTCTAATAATACTAAAAATTATAATTTAAAGGGGTCTTATGATGCTGCTAAAAAGTACATTATTGTGTGTATTTGGTGTAATGAAATGGTTTTGTTAAATGGTACGCCCCTCAAATACTGTTGATGCCGTGTCTGGCCGGAGCGACGACACAAAAACATTCAAACCCATTACAAACGAGGCATTTGTTGCATCCAGTGGGGACATAATTACTGATTATAATGACTTATTCTGTCTTTTAACATGTTGCGTTGCATCGCGCCGCGTAAAAAACATAAAACCATGTCTGCATTTCTGACCGGAGAAATGACAAACAACAAGTGCTACTCCACACTGCCCAAAACTCGCGTTTGAATCATCAGTGGCAAATGATAAAAGAAAACGTACTTACGCGAGTCAGAACTGCCGGCATTTTAGTCTAACGTTACTCTCCCAGGATCAGTAAACAGTCCTCCATAAAAATGTGCGGGCGATCACAGCACTAAGTCGAAGTATTCCCTACAGCGGACCAGCACAGATCAGCTTAGGATCCGAAGCGGATATATCTCTTTTGGAAGACCAAACAAATAGCGTTCGCTTTCACAACGATAAACACAGCGGCCTAGCGTGAGTGGAAGCCTCGGCTTAGCGTGAGCTGAGGCTGGGCAAGAGTGAGCTGAGGCGGCGGGGTCGAGAACGGCGGTCCCGGCGAAGGAGCGGTGAAAACGGTGAAAGCCGATCCGGCGATCCACAGCACTAAGTTGATGTATTTCCTCAGCGACCAGCACGGATCAGCTCCAGGCATGACGAAGCAGATATCGTCCTCTTTTTGAAGAGCAAACAAAGTAGTTTTGCTTTCACAACGAAACACACAGCGCTCTTCAGGACATGGCGGCAGCGGCAACAATACTACAAAGAGAATAAAAGTTACACCTTTCTTTCTTTGCGTGAACATTTGGGCGACGTTATGCAAATTTTCCCACATAGTGACATAGACATGTGGGGGCGTGTTCAAACGAGCCGTTTTAGGTGTGGCTGACTCTGAACTTTTATAAAGAACATCTCTTTGGATTTGAGACTTTAGTCTTTGCAACTTTACAGATCTTCTTTATGCACCAAGAGCTTGTAACACTCCAAAGAGAAAGGAAAAAATGAAATCGCATCATATGACCCCTTTAAATTCAGTTTTGTGGTAATAAAAATAGATGTAGGCTAAGTGAACAATAGCCTTTAAATTTACTTAAAATACATATTTTAATCAATAATATATATAATAATCAAAGAGGCAATAATAATTAGTTCAAATAAAATATCAAAAGCAAGAAATCATATAATTTTATTGAAAAAAACTGTTAAAATACTTTATTATAATGTAATAGAGTCACTGAGCTATATATAATTATAAAATAATATAATATATCTATTATAGATCAGTGAATAGAGCTAATGTACATTACGCATTGCAACAAAGGCCTGCAGGGGGCGCCAATGGCCTGATGATTATTTTTACATTACTGTGCGATCTAATACTTGTTTAATATTGACCAAGCATCATTTAATTAAAATGTCCACTTAATCTTTAATATTTGGCCATTTCTTTACGACAGAAATGCTATAGCCACTGTAATTAAAAGAATATGTGGACATCCAAACGTGTAAACTCAGAGTGAGGGTTTGAGCATTTATTTTGAAACCGCGAGATGATGTATTCTCCTGAGTTTGCGTAGATTTATAAACGATTTACCTTACAAATCTGACGAAATGGCACAAGTTGCATTCCCAGATGAACGTTATAATAAACCCAAACTCACAACAACATGCACAGATGGAGTTTGAGCGGCTCCGCACATGATATCAAATGATATCAGTTCCTGTGGAACAGCATTTACTGTGAACGGAGCTGCTGTGAGATGCACGTACGTAACCTACACAGCTATAACGGCATTGCATATAATTATTTAATTAAAATGTAGCGTTTGTGAATTTACATTTATGCTTAATTATTTTTTAACGGGGTTAATATATCATGCAGCCTTGGAAAACAGTCTAATCATGTGTTTTATGGATTCTCGTCCGTGAAATGCGCCACTTCCAGTATTCTGCCGGTTAGTCGACTCGAGCAAAATGAAGTCAAGGATTTAGAAAAATCGAATAGTCGAATAAAATCGACGAATCGCGACAGCCCTACAATAAACGTGTCTGATGGTGGTAGTGATATCTTTGCATTACAATGATAATGTAATGACAATTTTAATCCCTGCTGGAACTGTTTTTTGTTTCAAATGTGTTAAGTTCATTTAAGAACTATAAAAAAAATCTTCCTGGAAGAGCATAAAAATGCTTTCAGAATGAGGGTCTGAGTTGGTGTTTGCTCTCTTTTGTGTGAAGTCAGCAAAGGTTTCATAACTGTTCTCATGCAGAAAAATTTCAAGAACATCAACATTCTCACTCTGTTCATTCTCAAGGCCTGAACTGACAGCTGGTTATAGTTTAACAACAAAAGACTGAAGACATTCAAGCTCAAGCAAAATTAGGTGAATGAATGCTTACCTTTAACCTTCAGTTTATCACGTTCTTCCTGACTGATGTTCTCACTTGCTGTCAGGTACTCGTGAAACTCTTTAAAGCCAATAGACTGGAATATGCCATGCTGATAGTCCTGACTGCAAACACGGAGGAGAAAACTAAATTCCTTATGTACACCAAATTACCATTATTCATGCACAAAACTGAAGAACAATACTAGATTTTTGAATGCTAGAAAGCTCAGGGTTTTCACTAGGGTGTTGCTAAGCGGTTGCTAAGATAATATAATACTGGTCAAAGTCAAAAGAGCCACATTTAAAGGGTTAGTTCACCCAAAAATGAAAATTAGGCTGCGTTTTACTCACCCCAGAGGCATCCTAGGTGTATATGACTTTCTTCTTTCAGACGAATCCAGTCGGAGTTATATTAAAAATTGTCTTTGATCTTTCAAGCTGTTTAATGCCACTCAGCGGGTGTTGCATTGCTTCAGTCCAAAAGAACTTAAATAAAAATCGCCCATCCATAAAAAAAGTGTCTCACACGGCTCCGGGGGGTGAACAAAGGCCTTCTGTAGGGAATCGATGCGTTTGTTATAAGAAAATTCCATATTCACAACGTAATAAACATTTGTTTTTTTCCACTTTAATCTAGCTTGCGCTCAGTGTTGTAAACAGAAGCAGTTCCGGGGCAATGACGTATGAGGGCAGTGCTGCGCATGCGCCGCTCAGAAGTGACGCACACGGAAACGCAGGGGAGAGATCAAAACAAAACAACGGTCAAGAATTAGAAGTACAAAACGAGGATTTGTAAGAAGAATGTCGGAGGATTTCGATATAAGCCAAGAGGAGACTGGTTTTCCTTTGCTAAAGTAAGGAAACTTTGCTTCCTTTGATCCTGTAAACAAATGTTGGTTTTCACGAGACTGGCGCATGCGCAACGTTGACCTCATACGTCATTCCCCCGGAACTGCTTCTGTTTACAACAGTGAGCTCAAGCTAAATTAAAGTGATTGATATTTTTCTTACAAAAACGCATCGATTTGCTACTGGAGGCCTTTATTCACCCCCCGGAGCAGCGTGAGGCACGTTTTATTATGGATGCATGCACTTTATTTAACTTCTTTTGGACTGACGCAATGCAACACCCGCTGAGTGCCATGAAAACGCTTGAAAGATCAAAGAAAATTTTTAATATAACTCCTACTGGATTCTCTGAAAGAAGAAAGTCATATACACTAGTGCTGTGTTCAAAATATCGATAGACGATGTATCGTCACAGAGATTTGACGATACGAGTATCGATACAGCTGGCCCTGTATCGATATTGTGGCACGTGTGCAGCAGTGGACCGCGCTTAATTTGTTTAACATTTTACAACGTTTAAAATTGAGTAAAAAAGTGTGAGGTTTCTAAAAAAGAATGAACAGAGCATATATAGGCTACAACAAGGTTTAATCTGGCCGCAGAGGAACACAACCGGGGTTGCCTGATATAAAGAGATGTAATCCCCAAAACAGAGCTTCACACTTGCGCAACACGGAAATATCTGCTAAATGTGCTACTAATCTTTGTCAACCTGGCAATCCTGTGCACACGCGCTCTCTCTCCACTGAGGATAAACACGCTTGCTTTCTGAAAACACCGGTTAGCTTGCAGTTTAGCGATCTCCACTTCAATATTCTATTCTCAGACAAGTGTAATTCATCAACTGCTCATTTATGAGAGAGAGAGAGAGAGAGGCTGTGTATGTATGAATAACCCCCGTTTTGCCACGTTTCTCTATTAACAGTAAAGCTGTGGCTTTAATTCCTTTAGAAGCAATTATGTTACCAGCTCCTTGTTGAGAAAGTGTAGCTCTTGAGCGATTAAGCTATTTATTTGATAAAACTGTGGGGCAGCGCTAAAAAGTTTGTTCCTGAATGTCTGAGTTCGGCCACAGCGTGATCTGTGTGTGTGACTGAACTTAACATCAAACTGCTTCTGTTTCACACAAATGCTGGCACAGACGTGCATGTTCAGCTAGAGTCGCTTTGAACTCGTGCATCTTCGGAAGCGGAGCTGCACAGAAAGTTACAAAAAATGTTGTGCAAACCACCACGCGAAACGAAGTCACGCGCACTCAAAGCGAACTTGCGGACGCGTCGAGTATAAATCAGCCTTGAGCGCGTGTGTGCGTTAGATACAGTGAAGACAGCGCGTTAGTTTAGAACTCTTCTATTTTTTTTTTATTGTAGAGTGTTAATTTGTGCAATGATAAATTAGAATGAGTACATTACAATATAAAACGAGTACATTATTATTTATGGGCTCAAAAACAAGATGCAAACAATCAGAATATTGTACCTGGGGGGGAGTGCACAATGTAAACATGAAACCATATGCCATTACCTATATTGTACTGTGGTACAGTTATGGAGGCCCTTCATAATGCAGAGGTCAACTGCCTGCTCTGCCAATAGTTAGAAATGGCACTATAGTAAGCAGTTTAATAAACAGCTGTTTTTCTAAATTCTGCTGAGGTGAAATTCAGTGCAGTCATGTATCTTGATACGTATCGTATTGTGGTCTCTGTATCGTGATACGTATCGTACCGTGACTTTGCTGGCGATACACAGCCCTAATATACACCTAGGATGCCTCGGGGGTGAGTAAAACGCAGCCTAATTTTCATTTTTGGGTGAACTAACCCTTTAAGAATTATTTTGAAGTCAAATTTTATTTTATTTTTTTAAAGCCATTGAAGTCTCTTATGCTGATCAAGGCTGCATTTATTTGGTCAAAAATACAGTAAAACCGTAATATTGTGAAATTTTATTACAATTAAAATAACCATTTTCTATTTGAATATATTTTAAAGTGTAATTTATTCCTGTGAAGGCAGAGCTGAATTTTCAGCATTATTACTCCAGTCTTCAGTGTCATATGATCCTTCAAAAATCATTATAATATGCTGATTTGCTTCTCGAGAAACATTTCTTATTAGTGTCAATTTTGAAAACAGCTGTGCTGCTTAATAAAAACAGCATTTATTTGAAACTGAAATCTTCTCTTGCAATGTAAATATCATTACGGTCACATTTGATCAATTTAACACATCCTTTCCGCACAAGTATTAACAAAAATAAATAAATAAATTACTGGCCCAAAATCTTTGATCATTAGTGTAAATGTGATGCTATACAATGTGTGTACAAAATCAATCAATAAAAATAACATTTCTGTCCACCGTTTTAAAGCAGCAGGACAGTCAAATAATTTAATGAAAAAAAAAGTGAAACCATGCAAAAACCACAATTCAATTAAATTAATTTAAATATGAACTTAATCTGATGTATAACAAATAATTGCCCTCTGTTGTGCTCCGTCTGGTTGACGGTCAATTATGTCTATTAAGTTTAACAGCAACTCACATTTGCAAGCTTTTTTGTGAAATAGAAAAGCTCTCAAGAGCTTGAATTTGAAACACTTCACAGCTGCAAATATATATCATATAAAACTTATGCACTGGGAAAAGTATTCTGAGAGCACAAGCAATCTTTCAAAGCATCAACCAGCTCAGATGAAACTACATACTTCTTCAGTTCTTTAAATAGTTTAAAGTGCTCCCATGTTTTCAGTGACAGATTGTGTACTTTTTCTACAACAGCTAACATTTTTCAAATGCATTTCATTATACAAATATACCTAACGCTACTGTAATTAAACTGCGACTAAACGACAAAGCCATTTCTTTTTTAACATTTTCTTATCTATGTTATTGATTAGTTACAGAATAATTTAAATAGCAATATTATAAGTATTAGGCCTTCTGAGCAAACTCGAGGGTGAAATCACATCCAATGTTTAATGAGACCCAGTTTTAGATGGAAACGCGGTCACTGGGTGCATCAGAACACCAGCCCCTGGGGTAAAAATGAGTCGTCATACAGCTCACAAAACAGAGATCAGCCAGTCACAGACAGCACAGACTGGCCGAGGGGGAGGGGGTCTATTGACAGGACAGAGCAAGATAGAACGAGAGGGAATGGAAAGGAGAGACAGGCAGAGTCTGACCTTGCTGCCTTGTGACTGCTCCCTGTGTAAGGTGAGAGGGCTGGCGGAAGGGCGGCAGATGCAGACAAAAAGAAGAGGAAAAGGAGGAGGAAGAGAGTGGGATGACGTGAGGAAAGAGGAGAAAAGCGCTTGGGTGGCAAGTTTGCCAATGAAGACATCTGAGAGGGGAGGTGGGGTGCGATCGGCTGGATGGAGCGCCGGGCGTTCGGCCATCAATCAGAAGAAGCCACACCCAAAACGGCCCAGACACTGCTGTGTCATCAACATCCACACACACACCGCAGTGCAGTCCATCCGCCAATATCCCTGCACAACAGAGTATGTGACAGCACTATCAATCAATAATTAATCACCTTTTCTAACAAATATTGTTAGTGCATCAGTAAATACAGGCGAAAGCACAGGACACAGCATCATGGGCTTCGCTGATGTTCTGATCGTTCCAAGATCCAAAGATTACAGCGTGATCTGCTGTGTCATATCTATAGCCTGATCGGCAAATGCACCGACAGGCACTGCACCACTGCACGGTGCACGTCTTTGCAAAAATCACTGCTACTAAACTACTGTGTCGTTGGTGGATGCTGGGGCAATTCTATGTGGTTGCTAGGGTGTTTTGGGTGGTTGCTGGGGCATTTTTATTTGATTCCTACGCTGTTAAGAAGGGTTTCCCGGGCATTTTCATGTGATTGTTAGGGTGTTATGAGTGGTTGCATAAGCATATCTATGTGAGGGTGTTATGAGTGGTTGCCAAGGCATTTCCATGTCATTCCTAGGCTTTTATGAGTGGTTGTCAGGGCGTTTCCATGTGATTGTTAAGGCCAGGACATACCAAGCCAACTTCAAAGAACTAGCGGCAACGAAAACTTACAGTGTTGTCACCTCGCAACGGCAGCGTCTGGACCAAAAAGCTGCACTTGAACACACCGCACGGACCACAGCTGACTGCAAACTAATACATGCGTTCCACGCCTGCATGAGAGGAATTAACTGTCTATATTAGCAGCTATCAATAGCATATTTTCGTTATTCAAAAGGAGAAACCGAAACAAAGATATACGATAAAAATGAAATATTCGAAACGTAAGCAAATCAGCACTTGCTTACCATTTTGAACATCAGTAACATTGATAACTTTCAGCATTTTAAGCATTTCATGTTGTTATGAAACCATTTGCATATTGGAATGCTTGGGTAAGATCACGTAACATTAGAACAGCCTTCTGTTTACTGCTTTTATTTACTTACTAGTTTTAATCACTTTCGCTTTAATTATACTGCACGGACTCGTTCGCTAAACTGAACATCCAATCAGAGTTCTCACTCGCACCAACAGTCCCGACGCCGATTCGGGCAAACTGCTGCCAACGTGAGCCCAACCAGAGCCGACGATTGGAACACACCAAACAAATAAGCCCGACAAACGTTCGCCGACGGCTTGGTGTGTCCCGGCCTTTAGGATGTTATGAGTGGTTGCATGGGCATTACTATGTGAGAGTTTTTTAAGTGCTTGCTATTAGGCTGTTATGAGTGGTTTCCAAGGTGTTATACGCATTCTTGTTTGGGTGTCATGAGCACATGCCAGGGTTTCATGCACTAATTCTCAATTACTATCATGCCTGAACCTCAAAAGTTGTGGGATAAGTTATGTCTCTGATAAGTTTAACACTGAGGGTTGTATAATCCTAACATAAGCAAAAGAATCATTAATGGCGATGCTTGGCTTTGAGAAGCATACTAAAAAGATAAGCTGTACTGGCCTAGACTGTCCTTGAGAAAGAATTAAATCCATTACATTTCAGTTCATTTTAATGTCATATATAAGTATATATACACATGTTGAGATAGTTATAGTCTTCATAAATACGGGACACTCAATGAAACGTAAAAATCAATTTATTAGATAACAGGCCCTGAATCACTGTCACAGCCACATCGAATGTTATGCAGAAGTACAGACCAATACATTTCCTGTGAATTCAAAGTCATACACGTGTTAATGCAACCTCTCATAACTCCATGTACTCTGACATTACTAAAAAAACACATCCGAGTCATTCGACTGGCTCAGTCTCTTTGCCAAAATCAACTGACATCTACAGTACGTCAGTTATTGAAAACTTTTCACTTGTCAAAGCCCTGGATTCCCACCATGACTAAAAACAAGAACCCCCTCCTGACAAGAACAGCAGGTGATAAACTTGCTAGAACTTGCCAACATAAAAGGTCTGATCTGCAAAACAGGTTCAGCTGGTGAAACTTCACTTTCATGTATTTCTTTGACAGTTGAAGAAAAGAAAAGACAGCTGTGCAGCTTTTGTATCAGGCAGCTTGTGTGAGATAAGTTTCACATGGTTCATTCAGAGGTAATACAAGGATTATGAATACAAATATCTGGCCTAGTTCCAAAACTAAACCGAGGATTGCCTCATAAACGGTATTGCCTCATATCGAATCGCTTATAAAGAAAATATCTATATATCGTACAAACTCGATATACCGCCCAGCCCTAATGTGTTGTCAGGAAATTAAGTGTTCAGTTCCAAAAATCATTCACTGTGAATTTTTCTAAAAATCTTCTGATTCACAACAGTGAAATCTACCTGTTCTCTTTGATCTTCTTCTCATTAAAGCATTGGTGAAAATCTTTGAGCTCATTAATCAGCCCAAGCGACAACATCTGATCCACACGCTTGTCCAACCTCTCATCTAGAGCTACAGAAGAGGATGAATGAGGAAATTGAATAAAAGATACTGCAGACACATTCAAGTACCAATCAACAATGAAGCTACCATTCGTTTTGCAGTGGAGCCAGAAGATGCAAGGGCTCTGGAACCTCAAGGGACCTCCAAGACAATCTCCTCCATCCTGTCCTCGCTGCTCCTCCAAAAGCCAACTGTGTGGAACTCCAGTGTCCATAAACACCTGCAGACTCCTGTAAATCAGTCAACTGACCATCAACTTAGTCAAAATACCATATAACTTCAGTTAAATTAACAATGCATTTCTCAAATACATTTGAAAGATTCTGCATGCCAAATATTCTCTCAACTAAACATATTACTTGGAAAGAACACACCACATACTAAACAGGAACATGATGAACTACTGACAACCAACAAAGGATGAACAATAAAGTTGCAGAGGTGCATGGGATTTCGTCAAGCTTGCCAGTTCCTCAAAAGGAGCTGATATCAGGAGGAGACATCAGCACTGTGAAGTGTGGGAGAGGAACTCTTCCACCACAGCAACACTGCAGACGCAGTGGCACACAGGCTGGCATCAATTAAGCGAGCACATAGTGCTCAGAAGAGGTGCTAATCGGCCCCTTGATACCAATCAAACACCAATTGAGGCATGTGAAAACACGTGTGTAACACGCTCGGAAGCCTCAGCAGTTCTCCCACACAAGTGGAAAAAAATAGATGCAAAAATAGATGCCCAACAAATGCCAAAATTTTACATAGCAAGACAATACGATAAGGTTTCTTCCCAAGTTCAAGTCAACTCTGCTCCTTTTCTAACAATGCATGAGGGGGAAAAAACAACATAAGTATAACAAAAAAAGCATTCACTGAAAGAGGAATAAATGGTAAAGATGCAGTAAATAGGGTATAAACTATCACCATTGTGCATTTAAGGTACTTAACGTGATAGTTTGAATTTTAATGCCACAGAATGGGTACAAATTAAGAAAATAGGTATGTTTATGTATACAGAGCTGGAGTCACGACTAGATGTTCCATGACAAAAACCACAGCCAGGCCCCCTAAGACCAATTTCCAAAATGCAGACTTAATACGAAGACCCAGGCCTGCAGGTCCAAGACCCAAATTGTCCATTTTAATGAACTTAACTGAATTTATTGCAGCATTAGTTTCTAACACTGGACTACTTTGTATACTATTTTCAGAGCCATTGAATTCTAGCAAATACTTTATTATACCATGCTGATCTGTGGTAGAGGTAGAAATAATTACTCAATGAAAATACACTGTAGTTTTTCCTGTGACTGGTAAATAAGCTTTGTCTCAATGTTTGTTGGCTACCACTTAAATAATTACCTTGCAATCTTGCGTGCATCATGAGGGTGCAATATGGCTGCCATGTCAGGATCCACCTCCTTCAACAGCCTGTGACGCTCAGGACCACCCAGTTTCTCAAGCTCTGCCTTTGATTCAGAAGCCACGCCCTTTTCTGACTCCGTGTCACTCCCCTGCTGTAGGTCAGACAGAGGAGGACTCGATTAGAATAGATCTGCCAACAGACAGCATAGAAAACCTTTTAATATTACTCAGACTTACTAGCGCCGTTCCAAAATGTAGTGAGCTGCCACAAAAAAAAAAAAACTGGGCCACTGCTTTTAGGCGATCAAACATCACAGAAATTCATAGAGACCCGGGATTTTAGAAGCTTGACATAGCGCACCCTGTGTCCCACAAAGACTTGCAATTGGTTTCAATGGTTTTCAATTAGCATGTTGCTAAGCTAACAGTATGATATTTTAAAAAGAGACGCGCAAACGTTTTGATCAATACCATACAAATGCATTCTGGGATTGTCTTCTCTCTTACGTTATCTTAAAAGGCAAAATAATTAGGATTCCTACCTTATGAAACAGGCTTCCTGATAAAGGCACACATTTGGCATGAAACTGATTGATTGTGAATGGAGTTCATGGATTACTGTGTCTATGTAATCAAATAATAAATTTGAGGGATGCACCGAATTAAATTTGGCCATTACAATACCGATAATTCTTTATTTTTGAAAGCCGATAGCCGATATGTTGGCTGATAAATCTATATCCAAATTGTTATATACTTTTTGAGAGCCTGATTATAAAAAAGGTCTCATCATTAAAAGCCATGTCCCAAACACTTCAACATAAGCAGCCTCGGTGTACGTTTTAAAAATAATTTTAACCCATTACCAAATTTAGTAATAAAAAAGTCTTACAAATAAATAAAATAATGCATAAATAATACAAACAAGTCATTGGACATCATTACACGTGTAAAGAATCAAAATGAATGCGCCACAGTTCAATAAAACAGAATAGCCTCTGCACAGACAATAATTAAATTATTTTAATTACTAAACCATATTGCTGATGAAAATAGTAATAGAAAAATACAAGTGGTTGTTATTATTAATAATGTATCAATGATTTTGAAAAAGTAACAAATTAATACCACTGTTTTAAATAGCAGCCGTTTGAGCTGCGCGTGCTGAAGCTGAAGAGCTGAATGAATACGGTAAACTGAAGCTTTTTGCTGGCAGCTTATTTAACTCAAGTAAATGCATCCTGAGATTAATATTAATTCAACATAAACATAATATTACAACTTGTATATGTACAAAATGATGCAGTTTTTGCGTGCTATAGTCAGAATGTGTGATTCTGTTGTGGATGCACTCTTCCCATAACAACGCGCTGAAACACGGCAACTAAACCCAAAGAATTCACAACGTTTTATTATAATAATTTTCTCATTAGAATGTTATATACACAACATTCCCAATCATAGTTATTAATGTTGTGCACTGCTGTTTGAGCTGCGTGCGCTGAGCTAAAGACTATCACCGGTAAACTGAAGCGCTCTTTAAACTTAACCAAACGCATTCTATATTAGATAAAAAAACACAAAAAGAAAATAAATCATCTATCGATTAAATAAACAATTTACATCGTACAATTGCACAAAAGGCTGCAAACGAACAGCGTGCATCTGAAGTGTCTCTGAAGGAAATAATGCATTATTTATCGGCTTTAAGATATCGTCCAAATTTTCTTATCGGGCCGATACGATTACAGAAAAAATGAACATTTATCGGCCGATACCGATATGGTGGCCGATATATCGTGCATCCCTAAAAATTTGGTATTCTGGTGAATTATGTCGAACTTCTCCAATCAGTTCGTTAAAATCCCATCCTTTTTTACAATTGACTGCAAGTTCAAGTCTATATCTGCATCCATGCAATCAACCAATACACAGTTCCCACACAATTAATTTTTTCCTTTATCGATAATGTGTCTCACTTGTATGTTACAATACAGAAGAAAAGATATGTCGCTACTTTCGTTTCATTGTCACTTCTAAATGCTGCCCATGTAAGCAGCTCACTAGATTTTGGAAAAGAGCAATTGTTTATACTCATAAAACATTAAAATTCACATTTACCCCAGTGTCGATGAGCACTTTCCATAAAATGGACTCACTGTAGTAGTTTGTGCCTCCAACAATGATGGGCAGCTTTTTCCGACGATGCATATCCTCTATGTATGATATTAAGGAAGTCAAAACTCCCAGACAAAGGAATTCATTTTTCAAATTAATAACAGTATAGTTACAAGCAATAAAAAAAATTATGCACACTGATCATACATGTGAAACCAAAGTGCTCCACTGCTACAGTGCTTGACTGAAATACAATATCATATTCCTAGATCTATAGCCACTCAAACAATAATGCACGTAATGTCCAGGCCTGGTGCTGTGAGAGGACAGCGGGTTCAACATGACTGCTGGGATTCTGCTATAGATTGTAATAAACGGCATCAAAGGCTGCTTCCATAGAGCATTTTGATAACTGCTTCAATAAGAGAAGGCGCATCAGCACACATCAAACACATACTCCCGGACACACTTCCATGTCACATGCATCAAAATCAAAGTAGCCTGGACACACGCTGTCCACCCCACCCACATTAGGCTGTGATCCCTCGGGAGGGAGGTGGAGAAAATGAAAGAGAGGAAAAGAGAAGAGCAAGAAGCCGGAAAGGGGTGGGGACGAGATTGCGAGAGAGTATTTAAGCATTTCTGAATGGTTATGAGAGAAGATTGAGGAAAAACTAGATTAACAACAAGATTCTCTAATATCCTATCTTGATTATTGATTTTGTAAGAGAAATTACACAACGTGCTTTCTAGTAGTTATGACTGTTCTTCAGTGTGGAAGCGAGACTAGAAAGCGCATCACCCGCCACACCTTATTTCTTGTGCATGAGCGTCTGAGGTGTCTGCGGCAGCGCTCCTCCAGACACAGTGAGAGCCGCCCCACCTCCTCACAGCATCTCCCTCAGCTATTAATATCATCCTCATCTCTCAGCAAACATCTGCAGCAGGCGGGCGGGGAAAACGAGGACAGCGACACGTCTCGCTCTCCGTCTCTGGTACATGCATTTCCAGTTATGCCCTTGCATTTACTGAAAGAGCATGCCAAGGGAGTACAACCCAGCGCCCACTCATAAAATGCCACAGCCATTCATGTGGCTCGCTGGGAAATGCCACATTCCACAAAAGACGAGAAATTAAAAGATTGGGATTTGCATTCAAACAAGGCACAGTCTCACAAAAGCAGTGTCACTGATGTCAGGGAGGCGATGACATTTTAAAAAGAACAATTATTCAGAATGATCATTAAGAAGTTTGCAGATGATATCTTAAAAGGCTGAGTAATGGCCCATTAATTTCATCTGCAGAGACAAAATATAAAGCATTTATATTTAGAAGGGCCTGTCAACTAAATTAATCTCTGCAGCTGTTAATTATGGGGAGTATAGATTGGGCAAAAGTGGCCGACTAGTCACCCAGTTAACTAGTCACAAGGTTCCAGACTATGGAGGAGACTAGGGCTGAAACGATTCCTCGAATACCTTGAGTAACTCGAACACAAAAAATAATCTGCCTCGAGGCTTCGTTTAGTCCATTTACTCTAACTACACACGGAACACCATGTTTCCCCACGGACTATTATTACCAGAGCCGATCATCCCAATACGCAAAATACGCAAGCTGCGTAGGGCCCCCGAAACACCAGGGGGCCCCCTTGCTGTCAAAGATGATTTAATTTTAGTTTCGTTTTTGAATTTGGCCAGCGGTTATGAAAACATGAATGATCATTGATTGCGCTATCGGCCTTTCTACGTAAAACCAGTCAAATCATGTAATGTGAATGTCGTACAGTCTTGCTCGAGACTAAAAAATAGGGATGCACCGATACCACTTTTTTCAGAACGAGTCCAATACGATACTTTCATTTTTGGTACTCGCCGATACCGATACCTGTATTTTCACAGCATTTGTAATTTTTTTTTTAAATATTGGGAACAGAAACAAAATAATAGTAATAATAATAATAATATTATGAATCATGTTAGTTGGCTTCATTTAGCAAACAGATATTTCCTTCAGTTATTTCCACACTTAATTTACCTGTTAAAATGTATTGTATATGCTTTTGTTACTTTCACTGTTCATTTGAATGACGCATTAGTGCTGCTCCATTGCAGCAGCTCAATACTGTAATCACAAAACGTTTTCCTAAAATAATGCAGGGAACCACATTATACGAGTGTACGCGTACTATTTTGGTGATGTAATTTGCGTCACGCGCAGTGTACACAGACCCTCGCGTACGAGTAAAAACCGAAGTATACTTTGGCCTTAAAGCAAGCTAAACATACGCAGCGCACACGTTTGTATTGGTGCAGAATGAGAGAGACACTTTCAGCCTAGCGCATTTCACCCTCAGTCCTGCTAGTTTCACTTCTGCTTTAATAAACTATGCTTGACGTTTAAGTGTTCCCTATGATGCGATTTCAGTTTTCCTTTCTCTTTGGAGTGTTACATGCTGTTTGTGAATAGATAAGATCCCTTAAGTTGCAAAGACTAAAGTATCAATGTTAAGACTCTGCCACGCCCCCCTAAAACAGATCGTTCTAACATGCCCCCACATATCTTCCTCACTATGTGGAAATATTTGCATAAGCGGCGAAAGAGCTCGAGCGAGCGAGCGGAGAGCGATCGATGAAGAGAGAGAGAGGGAGTGGTGTGCTGTGTTGCGTGCCTGCTCAGCGAGCGAGAGAGAGAGAGAGACGGTGTTGTGTGTGTGGTGGTGCGCAGAGAGCGAGACACATCACTGGAGTCAGCTGTCCTTAACCGTGGCTTGTGTACTGCAAATACATACGAGCATCATTACGGTGTCTGTCACATGACTCTGTTCCCCTTTCGGGCTCTGTATTTAAATTTATTTTGAAAGCTGAAGCTTGCGATTTTATGGTAAGGGGCGTTACATTTCCGACAGTGCTTGCGGTGTTCGGCCAATCAATGCACTGGGATCAGCTGGCCAATCAGAGCAGACTGCTCTTGTCGGAAGGATGGACTTTGTAGAAAACGAAGCTTTTGAGAGAGGCGGGGCATAGAGGACTTAAAATAATGTACAGTATTTGAAAAAAAATGTGTTTTTTGAAAATTAAAGCATGTCAACATATTCTGTTAACATATACCATATACCCAAAATAATAATCTTTAAAATCGTATCATATGACCCCTTTAAAATAAATGCTGTTTATAGTGAATGCCCCAATAATTTTTAGGATATATTTACGATTTAGTTTTAATCCAAAAGCATGCTCTAATGGAGCGAACAGCAATTAAGATCATGCAACAGAAGTGCACACTCTCGGACTCTCTCTCTCCTTACCGTCAAATACCGTGGTGAAAAAAAGTCATGTTAGTCCGCCACCAATTGTGCAAGTTCTCCCACTTTAAAAAGATGAGAGAGGCCTGTAATTTTCATCATTTGGTATACCTCAACTATGAGAGACAAATGAGAAAAAAAATCCAGAAAAATCACATTGTAGGATTTTTTAAAGAATTTATTTGCAAATTCTGGTGGAAAATAAGTATTTGGTCAATAAAATTTCATCTCAATACTTTGTTATATACCCTTGGTTGGCAATGACAGAGGTCAAACGTTTTCTGTAAGTCTTCACAAGGTTTCACACACTGTTGCTGGTATTTTGGCCCATTCCTCCATGCCGATCTCCTCTAGAGCAGTAATGTTTTGGGGCCGTCGCTGGGCAACACGGATTTTCAACTCCCTCCAAAGATTTTCTATGGGGTTGAGTTCTGGAGACTGGCTAGGCCACTCCAGTACCTTGAAATGCTTCTTACGAAGCCATTCCTTCTTTGCCCGGGTGGTGTGTTTGGGATCATTTTCATGCTGAAAGACCCAGCCACATTTTCATCTTCAATGCCCTTGCTGATGGTAGGAGGTTTTCACTCAAAATCTCACGGTACATGGCTCCATTCATTCTTTCGTTTACACTGATCAGTCGTCCTGGTCCCTTTGCAGTAAAACAGCCCCAAAGCATGATGTTTCACCCCCATGCTTCACAGTAGGTATGGTGTTCTTTGGATGCAACTCAGCATTCTTTCTCCTCCAAACCCGACAAGTTGAGTTTTTACCAAAAAGTTTATTTTGGTTTCATCTGACCATATGACATTCTCCCAACCCTCTTCTGGATCATCCAAATGCTCTTTAGCAAACTTCAGACGGGCCTGGACATTTACTGGCTTAAGCAGGGGGACACGTCTTGCACTGCAGGATTTGAGTCCCTGGCGTTGCAGTGTGTTACTGATGGTAGCCTTTTTTACTTTGGTCCCAGCTCTCTGCAGGTCATTCACTAGGTCCCCCCGTGTGGTTCTGGGATTTTTTCTCACAGTTCTTGTGATCATTTTGACCCCACGGGGTGAGATCTTGCGTGGAGCCCCAGAACGAGGGAGATTATCAGTGGTCTTGTAAGTCTTCCATTTTCTAATAATTGCTCCCACAATTGATTTCTTCACACCAAGCTGCTTACCTATTGCAGATTCAGTCTTCTCAGCCTGGTGCAGGTCTACAATTTTGGTTCTGGTGTTCTTTGACAGCTCTTTGGTCTTGGCCATTGGTGGAGTTTGGAGTGTGACTGTTTTGAGGTTGTGGACAGGTGTCTTTTATTACTGAATAACGAGTTCAAACAGATTCCATTAATACAGGTAACGAGTGGAGGACAGAGGAGCCTCTTAAAGAAAAAGTTACAGGTCTGTGAGAGCCAGAAATCTTGCTTGTTTGTAGGTGATCAAATACTTATTTTACAGAGGAATTTTCCAATTAATTCTTTAAAAATCCTACATTGTGATTTTCTGGATTTTTTTTCTCATGTTGTCTCTCATAGTTGAGGTATACCTAGGATGAAAATTACAGGCCTCTCTCATCTTTTTTAAGTGGAAGAACTTGCACAATTGTGGCCCCCCCCCCTTGAACCCCTAAAATACTTTTGCCCCCACTGTAACTTTAGTAACTTGTTCATTGTTTTAGTTACTTGCTTTTGCCTATCCTCCGAACTACAAACTTTCCAGTGTATCTGTGGAGATATTCACTCGACCGCTCGCGCATCTGTTGCAGCCGCGCGCATCGGGTTATCATGGGGGCTCGGGCACATCCCGCTGTACATGCGTAATTATTGAATGTTTAACATTATTATTTATTACTTGCCACGACTTACATCCCCCCGTAATCTCTAATAACGCCATTCTACTCTCTGTTGTTCTGTTTTCATTGTTTCTTTTTCTGGACACAGCTCTATTCACAAGCTGTTTGGTATCGGCTTTTGGTATCGGGACATTTTTACGAGTATGAGTACGGGTACAGAGCATAGTATCGGCCCGATACCGATACAGTACGAGTTGAAAGCATATCGAGCCGCGGAAGAGACACGTTTCTCAAGCGCTTTCCGTGAGTGCGATTCGAGACTGAGTTAAACACGGACAAATGCGTTTTATTCATTCGTTCATAACCACTCATACACACCCACCAACCCCACCCCGCTGACCCAGTTTTGCATAGGGCCCCCAGAAGTCTAGGATCGGCACTGATTATTACTGACACACAACCCAATAAACGCTGGACCATAGACTGTAAAAAAAGCGCTGGACATATTTAAGACTGTAAATCAATATGGTGGCTAGTTATGATGTCCCTTCGTTAGCTATGTTTTGTGAAAGACTAAGCACCATTCATGTTGTCTCATTCTCTCTCTGTGACACACACACACACACACACACCCCCATCAGTTGCATAAAAATACCGAAGAAATTTAAGTCAATATAACACGAAAGTGCCAGTTTGCACCTCTAAAAAGCAGCATGATTCATATGTGATATTGATTTTATACAACAGTTCAATAATCAAGAATTTAATATTAAGAGACTTGCGTTTTAGACACCATATTGCCTGTTTTTGCTCTATTTGGCCAACAAAAAAATTATTCCAAACAAAGCCACAGCACTGTTCTGCGTCTCTGAGCAGCATAACAGTTTTTCGTTCCTGAATGAATCAACCGTTTAAACGATTCGGTCCAATCGCAATGACTCACTTATTAACAGTGACTTATTACCAGTGGTTTTCTTTTCACATTTAAAGTATCTTTTCGTTTTTAAAATAATTTTAAATATCTGTATTCAATGTTTTATGTTTAAAATAACAATATTATTTATGCATTTGTAACTGCAGGTTAAACGCATTCATGTCCCTCTGAGCTGAATTAAACCGTGTGTAAATGGGCCTACATCTAAATGCCTCTTCAGGTAGAGCTTCTGTGTTTCCTCTGCATTACAAGTGAATTTTGATCCTGAATCATTTGTTTGGTAACAGCCCAAGTGTCTTATAGTCTAAATACGATTAAATGTAAGAATTTGACGCAGATTAATGCAACTTGTAGAAAAAAGGCTTTATAAAGTAAAATGCCCATAAAGTTCAAAATCATTTAAACTTATTGGAACAATTTAATGTTTTAACTGCTGTGACTGACCGCCACAGAATAATTAGTATATCAAACAATGCAATGTTTAGGTATTGTTATTATTTTTATTACTATTATTTTGATTTATGCCTTAGTTTTATGTTGCAATGTTTACCTTTTTAAAGTAATGTGAAATTGATTTTTGTATTTTTATTTATTATTTCTTTTATTATATATATATAATATAATTATATATATCTATATAGACTCTATAATTTATTAGTGATATATTTGTATTTGCATTTTGAATGTAATTTGGCAATTAAATGCATTAAATGGGTTTAGTTTTCACAGTTATTAATATTAACAGAATAATCATAAAATTACTCGCTGTTCAGTAAGGGAGTCGATTGTAAAGTCAATTACAGCCCTGAATGCTTAACTGACCATGATTCAAATAGCTAAAGACCCATTCACACAGAGAAAGATAACTATAACAATAACTATATAGTAAAGGTGGGCGGATATACCGATAGACACGATTAACCATTAGAAATTGGTCAACTGAGAGATTTTGAACTTTCGTCTCTATTGCGGTTACATGCTCACGTGATGTTGCTGTGCTACGTGGTCACGAAAACTTATCATTTGCATGTGTTTTTAAGCATTGCGGTTTAAAAACAAGTGATTTTAAGCAGTTGAAAAGCAATCAGCTGCATAAGAGAACTCATTTTGACTCAATTTCAACTCTTCAACGCTGTCTGAGAGATGCGCACACATGAAGACGGTGCTCATAGAGTGTGGGAGTATTTCATTTTTGCCGCTTTAAAGACCTGGAACAGTTAAATACACACACTTGTATGTGTCAAAATGGCAATCTTTGCAAGTATCCTTATAAACACAGTAATTTAGGTCTTAAGTGAAAACAAACAGCTGGAAAAGAAAACATGTGTAACAATATATTAGATCCGGGCAGCTCTTAAAGTAATAGCAGTCTAATATTCCTGCTGTCTGTCATGTTAATCAAACAACAAAAGTGAAAATCTCTCACTGCTTTTGACTAAATTACTTTTGTAACTTTAATAAGAAATATATATTTAATTTACACAGTGAAGAATATGCAGTGTTTTTATTCAATTACTTTATACAAGATATGTAGCATTTCTTATTTGTTCTACTGAAGTTTTGCATTCTATTGATTGTAATTAGTTTCTTATTCTTAATCGCTGACTGCTTACTTGTCTTCAGTGAGCTTGAGTTATTTGTTTTTCCCTTTAATTTAGGCTAGCATTAGTTTTTTGTGATATTGACACTGACAAGAATTATGAAATTTCTATGGAATCAAATTTTGGTATCAAAGGCCTTATTAAGCAAATAATATTAATTATTTTATAATATATAGAACTTAACGAAAAAAGTTGTAATATATAATGTAATATTTAGATATAGTTACCGTCCTTAGAGTGAACAAACCTTCATCACAAGCGAATTTTGAAAAAACTGTGTGAATCTTGTGACTGACTCATTAAAAAAAACAGTTTATAAGAGTCACTTGCTCACGAATCAAGCACAGACATAGAAAAATGCCTTAAATAATTTAATTTTCATTATGAGGGGTCGGACATTTCAGAAAGGATATGAGAGACAGAGCCTTGTTCCTGAAGTCCACCACAGTGTATCCACTAACCAATGGATCCACAAAGCTGCTCATGTGATGGCGACACTGGGCTTGCTCCTCCTCTGTAACCTTATTGGTGATGATGTCCAGCCCTTTGTAAACCTGCAGTGAGAAACCAACGAGATCATATAAACAATGAAGCAGCAAGAAGAAATTGATGTACAGTAAAGTATGGAGGAATGTAGTAAAGGTTGCATGCTTCATACACATTACTGTTTTCGCTTGGTTCATCATGACATGATAACTACATGAAACTTTAAAGAGAATCCTTTCAAAAACTGTCCAGTGAGACAGGCAAAACAGGTCACAATCACTTTTTCGCTCTGTCCTACATAATTGTGTCCTACTATTGTCATGATTCTTCATGAGGATTGTAGTGTTTGTGTGACTATTGTGTAGCAGCAGAAAGACATTTGTGAGCACCTCAACAGAAAGATCTATTATCTTTGATGGACCTCAATGAAAACATTGGATTCCAGTATATGAATGAACAAGAACCAGCTCTGAATTTTCAAGCCTTGTTTTGTGGCATCAGTCTATAAGTAGACACCACAAAGTGTTGTGGTCATTCAAGGAACTTGTCAGGGGTGTCAGCAGGGTTTCAAAATCAAGGGTATGCGTGCACCGCCATGGCTAAATTCAGAACAGTGTACCGCAACTCCTCTGCTCTTGCGTGCCGATTTCGGCAAGTTAGGAAGAAATGCTACTGAATTATTGAGATATTTTCCCTTGTGCTCTCCACAGGACATCCCTGCCAGCGAAATCATGGTGAGGTGAATGGGGAGAACAGCATATGAGGAGAGACAGGAATTCAGTCCATTTTCTCCAGAGCAGAATGGTAAACACTAATAAAGGGGCGCGATTAAAACATGCAGAAGGTCTTAATCGCCTCAGAACTTGGCATGGTACTGCTGTTCTGTTTTTTACTGCCCAAGTAGAACGCCTGCTTTTTAGAGCCAGCCCTCTTGAACGCAATATTTCGAATTTACAGGCTTCTAACTCTGTGAAAACTTGGAATCAATAACAGCTGTTTTTCGATCTTGAAATAAAACTAAAACACAGAGTTGGGTCTCTAAGCTTGTTAAGACAGACTAACAAAGAAGGGAGTTTACCAACAACCACATAAACTTTCATAAATGCGGAGCCTGAGTACAAAACGCAACATTTTTGGTCACTGTAACTCTGTTGCTAAAAACAATGTGGTGAAACTAAAGTTCATCAGGTCAGGACAAGTTGCTGAATACGTTTATATGTAAACGTGGGTGTTCATTTGTTAATTTGCCTTGCTATTTTCCATAAACCGCCTGAAAGGACAATCATTCCCTTCAAATCCTCATGAGTTACCTATAAAAAGAGCATTTTAAGACCACTAGAAAACTGAATGTTGAGACTGCAGATACTCAGCTAATAATGTAGCATTATGAGGGATCGATACAGCAAATCACATGGCCTGAGAGACCAGCATGCCGGGAGCTCCACAGCTCTGTAGCGAGGGCATTTCAGGTCAGGTGTCAGACAAACAAATGAGGATGGTGACAAGTTCTACAGATGGTGGAAACAGCACCTGATATGGTGGGTAGATCTTTAAAATGTTAATTAAAAAAAGACAGAAAAGAACGATAATTGTGCTAACTGACACAGAAGAAAATAAATTGTTGAATTAAGTCATTATTTTTGTTTTCTTCGTGCACAAAAAGTATTCTCGTAGCTTCATAAAATTAAGGTTGAACTGATGTCGCGTGAACTATTTTAACGATGTCCCTACTACGTTTCGTGGCCTTGAACGTGTCGGTTGCGTTGCTGTCTATGGAGGGTCAGAAAGCTCGCAGATTTAATCAAAAATATCTTAATTTGTGTTCTGAAGATGAACGAAGATCTTACAGGTTTGGAAACGACATGAGGGTGAGTAATTAATGACAGAATTTTCATTTTTGGGTGAATTATCCCTCTTATGTAAAGTATCAACAGAGATGAGAGATAGATGAAAATCTACCCCAAAGTGACATTTTAACAGTAGGTAGACCGAGTTGGGATCTTAACAGATATCTTCTTGCTTTCAGCAAAACATGTCAAATGTTTAGTATGAATATGCACCAAATTAAATGGTTTCAGAATGTAATTTTAACATGATTGAAACTGCAGTTAACACGAGAGTGAAACCAATCGGTTTGATTCAGTTTTGTCTATTGCCTCATTTAAGTGGCTCTGACTGTATATGATCACCACGTTTTTCACAACTTGAATTGTACTCCAATTTCCCACATTATTTTCTACAGTAGGAAATATAATTGCATACAAAAATAATACTGACAGGGACCTAAAGTATAGTTGCAATAAAGAGGTGTGTGTTAAGGTGTGATTAAAGAATCGCAATATACTTTCAGGATGCAACATGTTCCATCAAGGTTAGATCTGAGAGAAAAACCATTGAGTTTGACCACTGAAATTCCACATAACTAAAAACCAAGAAACCTTGCAGCTACCACAGAAAAAAAAATTGCATGTGTTCTTCTGTTCTTCCGAGAGGTTGTATAGGGCCCCTAGCATGTATGAGCTACCCTCCAGGAAAAGACTAAAATGACATAAAAGAAACCAGAAATAGGAGGTGGGGGGGTGCATGTGTGTGGCAAAGTATGACAGAAGGCCCTGTGAATGCAGAGCCTGGTCATGTGGCTCTCATTTGGGGCCACGTTTCTTAAGTGCTGCAGGCATTAGCGGGTTTTGTTCCCTGCATCCGTTTGTTACCCTCTTTCATTAGGCTCCGTACCAGCCTCTCACTGATACAGAGCCCACCCTGCGCTCCAGGCTTCAAATGACCAGTGCGCCCCTTCCCCATGAGTTTATTTAATTTGTATTCGCTCTAGTAGTTTAATAGAAGGCATATTTAATCTGGCACAAATGCAGACGTGCCTGTGAGGGACAGAAGTTTGATGTGTCATGCTGGTGTATAACATGTTGTCAATCATTTTACAGATGAAACTGGAATATTTTGTCCACTGAAAATGTGTGGATAGTCATTTTAAATGTCAAAGTACAGCATATAAAGGACTGTTTTATGGGGAAACATCTGTAACTGGCTATCGTTTAATGAATTGTCACAAACTTGCTTGCTAGGAAATTGATGGCAATTTTCTTGCAAAAACAAATTTCAATCTGAACAAGCATTTCACCTATTACATTTTTTCCAAAAAAATTAGCAATGTTTCACGCAACATTTTTGTTTGAGGTTACAAGTACAGTTCGTGCAATGTGTTGTTTTATTGTGTACCTTGGACATGTTTAATTTGACTGATTAAGCCACTGAAGATTCTTTTTCTACGATTAGCCTTTGTTGCATTTGCCTCGTTTTGTCTGGTTGACGTCGCAGTGCTGAAGTCCTGCTGTTTGGTCTCATGCCCTTCCATGACTTGAATGGGCAGGCATCTAATCCCATGCAGCTGCCTATGTGTGTGTGTGCGTGTGTGTGTGTGCGTGGACATGTTCTAGAGAGCCAGAGTGTCTAATTGAAACTCATTATTAATGAGGACAACTAGTCCACAGAGGGGGAGATTGAAAGAGAAGAGTGGAAACAGGAACAGAACAAATGTGGACTCCTTATTTCACATCCACAATTTCCAATTGTAAAAAAGACAATAATAATAACAGCATTTATGAGGTAGTAACAGTTGCGGCAGGGTGAGAGAATCCAAGAGCTCAGCATACACAAGAACCGAGCAAGAGACGGCCGACACAGTGATCACAAGCCCGTGTGTCGACCACAGCCCAACGGGGTGGGGACTATTTTTCTTTGTGTGAGACTGTGTGAATGAGTGTGTGTATATATGAGACCCAAAGAAAGAGAAAGACAAAGCAAAGGGAAAAGGGGGTGAATGAGCAAAAAGGGTGTAGTGAATCCAGTGACCCAAACCACAAACACTCAGACGAGTCCCCAGACAATGGCTTTAGTGTTGTTGAGCTATTAGAGCCGGCCACGGCTGATCCACACAGCACCTCAGGCCACGCACGAGACAGCTGCTCCCCACTATTCATACAGGAGGAGGGCCATCGAGTGGGAGGAACGGAGAGAAATGACAGTACAGCCAACAGCAAGTTGGCAATTGACTAAATATCAAACAACATTTTTGATGATGATAAAAGCTGGAATCCAGAATCACATACTGTCTGAGTAAGTACCTCATTTGATGAACCTACACTGTGAACACTAAAAAATCAAAAGTAAGACAGATCACAATATGAGTATTTATGCACAAAAGACTGCCATTTAAATAAGTAGTTTACTTGTTCTGTATGTCTCTTTGTGTTTTCAGCGTCTGCTGTCTCACTACATGTGGACATGAATTTCATCTCCAGAGTTGCTCTGAGTGTCACTTCACCATTTCATCTGATACAAGACTGACATCATTTACTCAGAAAAACAAATTTTGTAAATGATTATACTGCAAAAGCTTTATCATTCAATGATGTACATCGTTTCCATTATTAAAACGAATTGACAGGATAAAATCTAGGATACTTCAAAACTGAATTGGGGAAAAATGGAATTTGAGAAAAAATAAAACATTTCATAGGACCTTGACAGTGTAATACATTGTTGTTAAAGTTTACGTTCTGAAGTAGTATGGCATCGGAGTACTTCATTCATTTTCTGAATAGTATGAATTTGAACATTTGGACTATTTTCACAATGTTTTTCTGCCAACTATACAGATGATATTCAAATGAAACAAAAGTCATCCATGTTGAACTGAATTTGTCTAAAAGCCCAAAAGGTAGTGATTTGTAATGCCTAATGAAATAATAAAATAAAATAAAATTGAACATTTGCGGAGACTATAAGCTAAGCTAGCAGTCTAATCGGCAAACAGTGTGCTGAGCTACTATGCAAAGCAGTTAAATACAAACTACCTAAATAAACAGAATGAGAAATCTACTTTGGTTATATAGTATCATATAGTAACATCTCATATACAAGACAAGTAAACAAAGTCTGGGATGCACCATGTTTCACCTGGTTTATCTTCTAGGTGAAAACTGTTAGCTCAAGCATTTAAGAAAGTAATAGCACACCTCTCCTCAACAAGAGGCTTTTAATTTGTACAAATCTATGACAAATTGATGGCAATGAGAATAAATGAGAAGCCTGCTTCTGTATTAGAGGTGGAAACTGCAAACTGAGTTTCTCCAACACTGTACCTCCCACTACACATCTTTAACGCCCCAATTGTGCAGTCATTCACGCTGCCCCACTCTCCTGCGTCTTTCCAAACCGTTCCTCCTCTCCTCCAGGAATGGCTCTGTGAAGCCAAGCTAATAAATCATTCACAATGTCGCTCTTTCCCCTCGCTTTAGTGCTCTCGTGCAGTCATCATTTGTGGAGGCTTTCTGAATCGCGCCGCACTCAACACCCCACCCACAACTAACCAATTTCCGCACATTGTTTTAGGCTTTTCTAGGAGGACAGAACAGGGCACCAGATGAGATGAGCAATGGAGAATAAATGAGAGATATCACTTCTATTTCTCACTTCAGTCTGCACCAAGAGACCAGCGCGGGAGTTTAACTGGATATCAGGCCGATCTTGAGCTCTGTCGATGTGTTGTGCTGCCAATCCTAGGCGGCCAGACAGACTGACACAATTGGATTTTCATTAATTCAGCTCAAATTGAATTTAGCTGCTGGTGTGTTTGGCAAAAAGTGGGGAAATGGTTCCTTCCAAAAGCATTTAGCGCCTGAGCAAACGCAGACAAACTGACTCGGCCCTTCAAAGCAAAAAAAGGCCACATTAACCCTTCCCTTGTCATCTACATCCTTAAATTAGGTTATAAATCATTTGACAGATGTTTACACTAATAGTTCTGCCAAAAATGACAATTCTGTCATAATATAGTCACGTCTTTTCAAACCAGAATGCTGTTGATTTTTGGCTGTGGAACCCACAATTTTAAATTTTTTAAAGAATCAAGATTTTTTTTCCATTATTTACTATTTGACGCCATGCCTTTATGGTGAACCTGATCACTAAGAACTTATGTTGAATTGAATACAAATACTACTAAAATAATACTGGTAACAATACATAATTCATTCTCACATATAGTTTTAAAATTAGATTAGGTACAAGGGAAATACATTTAAATGAAATTTATAATGCCTGGGTGAATTATTCGATTAAAAATAAATCTCATATCAATGCAAAATTAAAATCAATTAATCAATTGACAGATGAGGCACATTGTGGCAACTATGACTCACCTCCTTGAATGATTATTTGCAACCAGCCGCCTGATTGCAATAATTTCTGGTACATTGCCCATTGCAAGCCCCGGGGGGTAACCATGCTGTCCATGGAAGCTTTCAGACTATCCTCTTCTGTCGGCTTTGAGGTTATGATCAATTAATCCGCATTGCGGATAATTAGTGCGAACAGGCTCAAACGGCACAACACCTTATCAAGAGCTCAAGAAAACGCAGCAGAAATTCACAATTCTTCAAAAAGTACAGCGTCCAGCAGAGTATTCAAATCAGGTTGATAAATGATCTCTTTTAATTAACGGTCATCCCGTGAAACAGGAGAGCAGCTGTAAGTCCTCTTGTCATGTGGGAAAGTTAGTTGGAATGAGAGAGGGACAGTCCACATCAGCTTGAAAAGTCTTCAATTCAAGTCCACTTTATTGCCTTTATACAGATTGCACACAACTGTAGCAGCATTAATTAGAAAATATGTGTCAATAATGCAAGTGGTAATAAGTAAACACTCAAGTTAAATGCCGTTTATCATTGAATTCATGATGTCTCATCCAGCTCATTGCGTGTTAATAGTATCTGTGCATCAAGTCACGATATCGCTGAAATTAAGTGTCCCCAACTACGCAGCCGAGGCGACACGCAAGAAACCGCAACTCCATCGGTGACAGAATGGTTGTGACGCTCCGCTACGTTTCCGCTCTATGGACTGCGCTCCGCTCAGTTGCTCGAACCACACACCGTTATTCCGCTCATGCTCACCGTGAACCAATTCCCGCTCATATCCAGGAAATTCGTGGATTATTGTCTAAAATTAGCAGGCCGAACATTCTTACCTTCTTCTTAATTTTATTATAGTGTACTGTATTAATTAGTTTTATTAAATATGAATCGAACCTTAGCCACCTCCTAAAATACAAAAATAAAGTTGAGTTCCATTAACTTTATTCCGTGAAAATACTGCATTGTTGTGGCAGAGAACATTCCCATACAGCGCACTTAAAACCAAACGCTACAAGCCCACCCCCAAAAAAAAACAACAACACGAAAAATTAAATGATGTTTGATATCTTTACAAAATACACGTGGATTATAAAGCCTGTGAAAAGCACATGCAAGATAAAATGCACTTAAAGAACGTTTGGTTTATGAACTGACGTCAATGAAAGTAACACACTTTCTAGTGTCAAGTTAAAATAAACCATACCTTCCTCACGAGAGGCGCCTCTGAAAGCACAGTCCCGGGCGTTGCTATTACACACCAACCGCTCCTTCTTGATTGGGTCTTACTGTTTATAAAATGGTGACGTAAGAAACACGAGCTTGCGACAAAGTGTCCAGCTTCACATTCGCTGTGCCCGAACACACTCGCTCGCCGCTGTGAAGAAGCACTGGTGATGCTGAAGTATTGTGCGGGAGGATCCAGTCACTGGTTTTCCAAAATCCCACTGGTTTAGGCAATAGCTTCTGTACCTGTATTCTTATTTAGCCTATAACACTTTGTGTTTTACTAGCCTACAGTTACGGAGATATTTATAACTACGAGCTCCGAACATAATTCGAATTAACAATTCGTTTCTACGACATCAGCAGGTTTTATTATTTTTTAAATTAATTTATTACTATTTATTAATTTTAAGTAATAATGATTTTAATAAGTAATTACGAATTATAATAATTCGTTCCATGATTTAGGCCTACTAAAACTAGGGAACGAATTAATTAACGAATGAATGAATTCGTGGCAGCTAAGCCTATACAAGAGAACGAATACTTAATTCGTTGCCATAATTTAGACTAAACGAAAAAAATATTTCTTAATTCGTGGCCATAATGTAGTCCTAGCATAAAAGAGAACTAGCCTATTCTAAATTCGTTGGCCGTGCTTGTCTGCATGTCATGATCGGGGCTCCGTACAACCGAATGTAACCTTAGCCTACCTGTTTATTCATTTATTATGGTACGTAACTAGCTCAGCTTTTGCTGCACCATGTTTGCGTAGCGCATCCTCGTGCTTTCTAGCAATGTGCCGCTTAAGATTCCAATATGAATCTTTACTAACTTTCCCCGCACTCCCTCTCAGTTTCTTCTTCCTGCTCATTCTTAACTTAGATTTTTTTACTTTACATTTATGTATAAGGCTTGCAACTTCGTTGAAACAATATCTAAACTCCATAACTGCTCTACTATTCTCGATCTCGAACAAGCAAATCACCAAACGGCATTCTGGGTTGAGCAAGCGGCACTGAGCGTTTTGAGCGAGCGGAGCGGAATCTTTCAGAGGCGCTCTGCGCTCTTAGGAAATATTCCACTCCACTCCCCGCCGCTCCCACTCCCTCCGCTCACATCTCTGACTAAAATGATCCCACTCTGCCAACGGCTACCTTCAATAAGATCTCCCCGTGGGTCCTTAAAACTCTAAGTGAGTTATTAGCTTAAGGTCCCCTGAAGTTGCCTTGAAACACTCATCGTTTTTCATGTGTAAGTACTATTTCACCTGAACCAGGAAGACAGTCGGGACATAGCGAGCAGCCCTGTCCCCATTTTTAAATTAGCCAATGCATTGTTTGTTTATATCTGCAGTCACTCAGGAGCCGTTTAGCTCGGTAAGCCACATTTGGCAGGCCACAGTCTAATAGGGCCTTTCGCACCGCGGAATTTTTCATAGTACCAGAACTAATTGTGTAACTACCCACTTTTTGGCGTTTTCGCTCCGCCGGAACTGGGTGCAATTTTAGTATCGGACTGCCTTTTTTTCGAGAACCAAATTAGCTCCTACTCCCGAGCAGGGTCTAACCAGCACAACTGGTACACCCGTGACCCAAGTAGACATTGATTGGCCAAACGCGTATGAAAACGCCCTCACCCGTCATGATTTAAAACTCTGTGTAAACATTGTGTCAACTTATTTCGCAAGTATTGAGAACAGCGATAGATGGACGGATGCTTAATTGCAGGCACTTGTAGCAAATGTAGCACAGTCAGTTGTCGTTGGAGATTCTTATTCCTCCTTTCCGTTCTTTCAATCGCTTTAACGTATACGTCGACTTTCCAGGTCCATTATTGTGAAACCCGCGAGACAAAAACACAGCTCCGATCACAGCAACCTCCATCCTCCTGTTGTTAACGTAGTTCTTCTTTGTTTCTGTTGTTGAACGCCACGCACAAATGACAACGCTGTTGACCGGCTTACGTCATTTCCTAGTACACACTGTCGGTGCGAATGTAACCCTTTAAATGGTACTGGGAAATATATAGTTCGCGCAAAATCGTCCCAGTATTTTAGTACTGTACATTTAGTTCTGGAACTAAAGCGGAGCGAAAGGCCCTATAGATTACCCCCTAGATTCAATATGAAACTCTTAGTAAAACAAAATAGTAGTCATAATCATACTGAGGCTGTGTACTTGTAAAAGTTTTTAATATATGCCGACTCACGCATATGATCCACTCTGTGCGATCGCGTCTCTGGACCGGAGCCAAAGTCAGACTGAGCGCTGCCACGGTTCGCGTGACACACCGTGAAACCTGACCTCATTTGCCCCAATCGAAAGCATATTTACCCTATCTGATCGTTCCTATTCGCCTACATTGGTAGTATTTCCTCTAAAGGAAACAGTGAATGCACGTAGTGCACACTGTGAACAAGTGACCGATTTCACCTGCAGCTTCAGCGTCTATTTATAGTGTAGGGCAGGGTTCTTCGTCTAGAGAGCGTTTGAATTGTAGAAGATTTTGATGAGAGCTGGAAGTAACGATGTGCCGTCAAAAGAATCGGTAGCCAGTTTTGGGCGGAAGTGACTAACTGCACGCTTGAATGCTTATATCTTCTAAATTGATTGGTCTCTGTTTTGGAGCACACTGGCCTTATAATAACCTAAACTAACAATATTGAGACGAACACCCAAAAACTTTAATTTTGATTGTCATGGTGACTTTAAGGCCTAAAAAGTTTAAACGATTAATGGTATAATAAATGGCTTAATTATAATTCAAGAGTCTTACGTTGGGACGAAAAAAGAGTTGCGATACCGGCTGGATTGCCTTCAAAGGCAATAATGGCATGATAAATAATGAGCGCTGCACAGTTCCCAAGGTCCAAAAACTCGACCACAAAAGCTACGTTTGTCTTTTATTAGGGAACCGACTGTCCTCATAAACGAATTTCATGGCTTTAATTTTATGAGCACAGAAGCTCTTTGTGTACAGCCTTTACCAGGGAAACCGCAATATTTCAGCACTCCTAAAGCAAAAAAATGTATTTGCATTTCCAATAAGCCTTTCTTACTGTTTATGATCAGATCAATGCAAATATCAACTCGTGTAAGCATTTTAAATTAACAATTTATATGCTTGAATTATCCCTTTCATAAAAATGGTCTAAAGGCTGAAATACTGTTGTATAAGATTTTTGTTTTTGTGAAAACCTGTATCTGAACTGTTAATCATGTAATTTTAATGGTTCAAAAAAAAAAAAAGTACGGTAGGTTACCACAGACATTGTCAATCCCACTCTACGGTGTTTCATTTACTTGCAGCACCTTGAAAATGGTTATAAAGTGGACATTTAACCCGGATCTGATTGTCATATATATATATATATATAATATATATCTATATAATTTTTTTTTTTTTTTTTTTGGGGCTTGTTCCAATAAATTTTCGGGCCACCAAAATTTGAAGAGTACCTGCCCGAAGGGCTACCAGGGATTAGAACTTTGCAAGGATTCTACTGATAATGAAAATTTGCAAAGAGCAAGAATTAAAAAATATTATGAAAATCTAATTAAAAAGCAAAAAATCAGGTAAAAACTCTTAAGTGCAATCTCAAACGCCTCTAATCTATTCCAGTATACACATTCATGAGAAATTGACTCACACATTACCTGGATTTTCGGGTCATTATACTGAGAGCAAAGTCTAATTATTAGAAGTGGCTCGAAGTTCTTGAGACCATCGAGAACGTGTGAATATGTGCTCACGACCCTGAAGTAATGGTCTCTTTGGAAGTTCTAAATGGCGCCACCCCATTTAGCAGATGCGTAAACCAGAGCTGTCCAAAAGTGGCCTATGAGACCTTTATTTTTGCCCAACCTTCTATACACCGTTTAAAAAATAAAAATAAAAAAAGAGAAAACCATGCCACTGAGGTGCATCTCATTTCTAACTTTTTGTTTTCACATTTTACTATTCCTGCACGAAATGTAAAAAGTTATGTGAGTAAAAAATCTATATATATACAGTGGGCAAAAAAAGTATTTAGTCAGCCACCAATTGTGAAATTTCTCCCACTTAAAAAGATGAGAGAGGGTTGTAATTTTCATCATAGGTATACCTCGACTATGAGAGACAAAATGAGAAGAAATATCCAGAAAATCACATTGTAGGATTGTTAAAGAATTAATTGGTAAATTCCTCAGTAAAATAATATTTGGTCACCTACAAACAAGCAAGATTTCTTTGCTCTCACAGACCTGTAACTTCTTCTGTCCTCCACTGGTTACCTGTATTATTGGCATCTGTTTGAACTTGTTATCAGTTTAAAAGACACCTGTCCACAACCTCAACAGTCACACTCCAAACTCCACCATGGCCAAGACCAAAGAGCTGTCAAAGGACACCAGAAAAAAATTGTAGACCTGCACCAGGCTGGGAAGGCTGAATCTGCAATTGGTAAGCAGCTTGGTGTGAAGAAATCTACTGTGGGAGCAATTATTAGAAAATGTAAGACATACAAGACCACTGATAATCTTCTTCGATCTGGGGCTCCACGCAAGATCTTACCCTGTGGGGTCAAAATGATCACAAGCACTGTGAGCAAAACTCCCAGAACCACACAGGGGACCTAGTGAATGACCTTCAGAGAGCTGGGACCAAAGTAACAAAGGCTAACATCAGTAACACACTGCGCCGCCAGGGACTCTAATCCTGCAGTGCCAGACGTGTCCCCTTTGCTTAAGCCAGTACATGTCCAGGCCTTTCTGAAGTTTGCTAGAGAGCATTTGGTTGATCCAGAAGAGGATTGGGAGAATGCCATATGGTCAGATGAAACCAAAATAGAACTTTTTGGTAAAAACTCAAACTTGTCGTGTTTGGAGGAGAAAGAATGCTGAGTTGCATCCAAAGAACACCATACCTACTGTGAAGCTGTGGAAACATCATGCTTTGGGGCTGTTTTTCTGCAAAGGGACCAGGACGACTGATCCGTGTAAACGAAAGAATGAATGGGGCCATGTATCGTGATATTTTGAGTGAAAACCTCCTTCCATCTGCAAGGGCATTGAAGATGAAACGTGGATGGGTCTTTCAGCATGACAATGACCCCAAACACACAGCCAAGGCAACTAAGGAACGGCTCCGTAAGAAGCATTTCAAGGTCCTGGAGTGGCCTAGACAGTCTCCAGATCTCAACCCCATAGAAAATCTTTTGAGGGAGTTGAAAATCCGTGTTGCCCAGCGACAGCCCCAAAACATTACTGCTCTAGAGGAGATCTGCATGGAGGAATGGGCAAAATACCAGCAACAGTGTGTGAAGACCTTGTGAAGACTTACCGAAAACGTTTGACCTCTGTCATTGCCAAAGGGTATATAACAAAGTATTGAGATGAAATTTGTTATTGACCAAATACTTATTTTCCACCCTAATTTGCAAATAAATTCTTTAAAAATCATACAATGTGATTTTTTGGATTTTTTTTTTTTCTCATTTTGTTTCTCATAGTTTAGGTATACCTATGATTAAAATTACAGTCCTCTCTCATCTTTTTAAGTGGGATAACTTGCACAATTGGAGGCTGACTAAATACTTTTTTCCCCCAATGTATATGTATATAAACGTTGGTTTTTAATGCCCATATTACAAATTCAATTTGTTTAATTGGGTTTACTCTGTGGGCCCCTTAGATAACATATAGATCAGGGGTTTTCAAAGTGTGGGGCGCGCCTCCCCAGGGGGCGCCAGAGCATGTCAGGGGAGGCGCGGGGGGAAATTATAATAAATTAAAAATAGAATTATTGAGTGAAATTATTATATGTAGTTTTTATTATAATTAAATGTTTTTATTTAAACGATACTAAAAAATAAGTAAAAAATATGAGAGTTTTTTCACCCAGAAACGGCCAGCTGTGAATATGCCTATTAATACAATGGAGCGGTTTCTGAAACTTCCCGATTCAAAGCCTTCAACTTCAGGGCTTAAACCAAAAAGAAGACGATATGATGATCAGTATTTGAGTTTAGGATTTACGTGGACAGGACCAGCTGATGAACCACGACGTTTATGGTTGGGTTTGTCAAGATATTTTGGCTAATGACAGCATGAGACCCACAAAACTTCGGTGCACACCTTGAAACCAAGCAAGTTGAGGTAACTATAGCAGGAAATCCTCCAGAATTTTTCCAAAGAAAACTTCAAACCTTTCAAGGTCAGAAAAAATTTGTGGAAGATTTTGTCAAATTAAATGGAAAGGCCACTGAAGCTTCATATTGCGTTGCATTGCGTATTGCCAAGGCAGGCAATGCACATACCACTTGAGAGACGTTAATTATACCGGCAGCAAAAGACCTGTGTTCCTTGATGCTAGGAGAAGCAGCGGCTTCTAATATTGATTCTGTTCCACTCTCTGACAACACAATAAGTCGGTGCATCTCAGACATGGCACAGGATGTGAAGTAGAAAGTCAGACACAGCCCATTTTTTGCACTCCAGATCGACGAATCCACCGATGTGGCCAGCTGTGCTCAGCTGTTAACATATGTGTGTGTGTGTGTTGGGTGGGGGGGCGCCATTGGGTAAGTTGTGTCAAAAAGGGAGGCCCACTGTCTTAGACTTTGAAAACCCCTGATATAGATCATTGTGTTGGCGCTTGAAAAGTTTTCCACTTCTGCAGCGAGCAATGCCAGTGATGCAACGCGACGGACCCACAATTCAGTTTAGCAAAGCTTGCCGTCACTCCATTCAAAGTAAACTAGAGGCATTGACGCCAACGCCCCGTGTAAATGTGCCGTCAAAGAGTGCATTGATATGTAGTTTATTATAATTGATTGACATATTGATATATAACTCATTAAAACATTCATATTGCATATTTTGTTTCTCGAACAATCTTCCCATTACTGTGTCAAAAATCAGAGAGAAAAAAAGGCCAAACATAGCCAAACATCTTGTCTCAGAAAACATTTGTTTGGTACTCTCAGTAAGTGCTTTTTTTTGTCAATTTGTGCTGTCAATTGACTGAATAAGAATGAGAGCTTTGCATTCTACCAATATATAATCTCCCTATTATTAACTATAACATCACCGCTTTATGGGGATCCAACAGATGCCCTATGTTATTAGTTACCATTCATTATAACTGGGCTACAGTCATTTAGCAGGTCACTGTAGCTCAAACACGATGGCGTGGGTGTTTGTACAGGTTTTTCTGGCATGTCTCATTTTTCTGTAATCCACGTTACCATGATTCCCTTAAACCCTTTGGATTGCTTTTACACTGATCAAAAGCTGACACCAGCAAAGAGTAGTATGAATCGGTTCCGCATCAGTGGACCCAAACACCCACTAAAGTCCATTAATAACCGTTTGCGTTAAGGTCTCCTGGTCCTTCACTCTTGTGAATGGCCTATTAAAAAGGCTGCTGGGATCTTGAAGACCTCGTGTGAAAGGCAGGATGCCCTGAGCATCGAAAATGCCTTCTTACTTTTCTCCGGTTACAGCCTTCGTGACCTCAGCCGGGGTTCCCATGAGCGGTTTGTCGACCCGAGGTCCATTGAACCCTGCCCTCTTTGACCTTTCATGTCACTGCTCGCTCCAACAGCAAGAATTTGGGTACCAGACTTCAACAAACCATTATTCAAATATTCAATCCTAACCGGACCACAAGAACAATCGGTTGCTCTCTTTGGCTTAGTCCCATTCTAACCCTCCGTACAGTACTGCCATTCAAAATGTAAATAGAGTCCAGAGTAAGCCGCATGGCCGTTGAATGTCCAATGAAAGCTACTGAGCATAATAGGCGTGGAGGCACCAATTCAGCACGTCAATAGTGGCTTCCCAGTAGCTTGCAAAAAAAACAAAAAAAAACAACTCACTCTTGCACAAACATGCATTTACTATCTATGAACAAATGCAATACTTTTCCATATAGTCTACAGATACACCAAGCACACATTTACTGCTGCTGGGTCAATCCAAAGCTCTTATTGTGTCTCTCTCATGGAGCGTTACACCAGCGAGGGATCTCGGAGGAGCCAGCTTGCAGCTCAGTGTGTGAGCAGTGGATGGGACTGCAGTGCAGTGCAAGGGGAGGAATTTTATTAGCGTAACCCAATTAACTGCACCAGGTGACAGCCATGCCACTCTCAATATAGCAATACATCCTCAAGGAGGCCGCATAAGGGAAGGACAACTAAATGTTCAAATATTCTATGGAAAATATGAGTAACGCTTGCCTTTGCAAAAGTCACCAAGGGGCATTGCTAGAGTATTCTAGAGCATTCAAAATAAGTGTGATTATCAAATAAAGGCTGAAATTTAATTAAATAAATAAATATATGTGCTGTATGTTTTAGAGTGAAGCACAGCACTGTGTTTGTTTATGATCCAGTGTTTTCAGTATCTCAGAATGGCTCGGTTTACAGTTACTCATCACCGCACATGGTTTTTGAGTTTTTTTTATGTGTATTTGGGCACCAATCATCTTCCCAAACTTGGAATTAGAAGTGCTTATAAAGTCAATAAAAAAGTTGAATAAAAGACGAATTTTAGATGCTCCCTGTAGTATTCATCAAAATGACAGCTTAATTTTTTAAAGTTTGAAAATTAAGAATAAGAATTTATTAGAATATAAGAATTGCAATTTGAAAGTTGCGCTGTAAAAATTGGTTATTAACATTATTTTTATTACTATGTAATTTAAATACAATTTCTTTATTTTACAGTAAAATATTACAATAGTAATGTTTCCGGTCCTGTGTTTTATTTTTATTTAGTAATTATTATTATTCTCATCATCATCATTATTATTATTATTTAGTCATATTGATATATAAATCACAAAATGTTGGGCCATATTGTGCAGCCCTACCAATAAGCACAGCAAAGCTAGACAGAGAAACTGAAATTGTTTTCCCCAAATCTTGGAGCCCTATACCCAAATCTCTATGATATTCTTGCCTCTAGATATGGTTTATGTCTCTCCCTGAAATATAAGCTTATTGACCATGTTTCACAACAAGGCAAAACTCGTAAGTCAAAGCACATCTCTATTCAATCAGCTCAGACCTATCCACTACCTTTAGGTATGTCCATAGCCCAAACATGCAGGACACATGCAGAAATGTAATATTAAAGGAACACTCCACTATTTTTTAGGCAAATTTTTCAACTCCGTTAAACAGTTTGAATTTTACCATTTTACACTTTACTTTTACAATTTCCATCGTGTACACGAGCGAGAAAATAAAAGTTGCGTTTTCTAGGCCGAATGCTAGACATACTCCTGCCTTCCGGGGTTAATAATCACGGGATGGGCTTCCGTACCATGGGTGCACCGGCAACACCCTGATATTACGCACAACCTGAAAATAGTCCAATCACCTCCCTGGCAGCAGTGTCATAAGTTGCTTATGTTGACAGAAGTTAGCCTATTTTCAGGCGCTGCGTAATATTTCATTTTCCGTCGGTCTTAGTACACGATGTAACTACAGAAGAGTCAAGATTTAAATGGAAAAAATATAGAAACTCTTTGGTCATTTTTGAGCAAGATGCTAACGGTCTAATCAGATTCAATGATCTATGCTAAGCTAAACTAAAAGTGCTACCACCAGACCCGGAAATCGCCCGAATGGATTCGAAAACGGTAAAACTCAACTGTTAAACTCTAGGTGAGTTGGAAAATGAGCCTACTTTCAAAAATAGTGGAATGTTCCTTTAAGGATTAGGGAGTGTGCAATAACAGTATAGATGCTTTACTTGGCAAACACAACTCATAAGCAGTATGAATAAGCAACCAAGCTAGACACGTTTAGCAAAAAAAGTCAAATTTTTAAGGATAGACATCAAATTTCTAAGGAAAGTTACATAATAGAGCAATCGACATAAGAATACTTTGCCAATGATGTAATCTATGTGCTGGATTTATACAGATTATGTAATTAGCTGAGAAAATTGTCAATTTTAAATATATACATCAGAGTTCTTAATCGCATGTCCTGACACACTTTCAAACCATAAAATACATGAACTACACCCAGTTCAGCTTTGGGAATGGGCCAAATTTCCACATCCTGAATGAGGCTTTAATGTACGATTAAACTGACCCAAATTCAATAGCAGAAAAGTCCCTTTCTACAGAGAATAATAGACCTTCCAAAAAGCCTATATGCAAATGCGGTACCAAACCTTCACTAAGCCCACCCCCTGAGTTCCCAGGCCTTGCTTCCCGAGGCCCTGAGAGCACAAAAGTGGTCCATGCAACCAAGACCTTTTCATCGGTTACTGACATATACTTGGTAGAGAATGCAGCCCCACAGCTATTTCACCTGATCATAGCTGCAAGGAGCTGGATGATCTGGTATTAAAACTAAAGTTGACAAACTGACAGAGTAAAGCCTACAGTGTGCAAGTAGTGAATGTCCAACACATTTGAAATCGTCATCGGCAGTGACCAATGAGCTTCTACTCACACTGAGGAACTAACAAGCCACAGTCATATTCAAATATGATTCAAACCTCATATTTCACATATTACAAATGTACATTGTTATCCTACACCAGTACACAGCCAATGTATTTTCAAATATTTTTGTTAATTTTTTCTCCTCTGTGTCTAGTCACACATCCCTACCGGGGTTAACAACAAACTGCATCTACACCTCTCTGCATAAGTACTGGGATGAGCTGTACAGCATGTTGTTAAAGCAAACCCTTTTCTGTGAATTTTGCACACTCTCACCAAACTTACGTACTCCCAGAATGGACGTTTGGGGGCAGAGCATGGAAAAGAAACAGAAGCCATTCACATTATTAGAAGTCAATGTATCATCTACAGTGTTTCCTACAGACTTACACTCTATGTGTGGCGGCACATCCCCGGGGGGAATAAATATACTATATACACATGTATATGCAAATTCATTCTCTGCCAGTAGGAGGCACTTTTAGAACGGGAGAAAGAGTGGTTTCACCGGTAACGGCTGTACACAAAGCAGCACCGCTCTCATAAACACTGATTTATCACGCATTACATGCAAGATTAAATGAAAATGACATCGAAAATTTTCTGAAGACACACGGTTTCCTTTAGAAATACAGTGATATAAAAACACCCGCACCAGGTTTCGATTTTGAAACGTGCAGTGCTTATGTTTATTCAACGACGTCAAAGCCTTTTGGCAAATCTATTTGTGTGTCAGTTTTGATATTGTGGCAACCCACCACAAATAAATCAATGTATGGGAAACACTGATATAGAGATATCACGAGAACCGATACTATGGTACAGAGTCGGTATAAACATTTTCAAATCTTGCCGGTACTTGTTTTTCTTCAATAGTGTTAGTCCCGATGGTACTGAAGGTAGCCACTAGCGAGGCTGCAATTCTTCTGGAACTGACAGATGGAGGCGAAGCATACTCCTAGAAGTGTTTCAGTCAGTCCTCAAAGGGTAAAGAAAAAATGCCTACAAGCACACAGAAGAACTAAACGTGGAAGATGGTGATGATATATAAATAGGATTGCGTGAGATTTAAATGAGCGCGCGCAGCACTTCTGCCGGTCACACCACAGAATCGAACTAGATCACTCTACGGCTGTTCTGCCAGGCTTTACCACACTACATTCTCGCCATATTTTACCCATTTGGCTATATTGGCCTCTAATATATCACACTCGGTCTGTCGCAACTACTACCACTACATTACATAAATATCCTCTGCCCCAGCCGTGCGCCAATCTCCCCCCCTTCAGGCCCCATGAGTGGATCAATTACATCACGAATGCTTGCATTCAGAGTATGTGTGTGCGCGGAGGTGGCATGCGTGTTGGTTGTATATTTGAAGGCAAGTGCACTATATTTTGTTTTGTAATGTTTAATAAAGGATTTACTCTTTAAGTATTTAGGTTATTTTTTTACCTTGGGTTCGACTTGTATTGAGTCATCGAGTACTTTGAGTGGGATCGGTACGACGACTAGATTTTGTCTTCCGCTGCCCAGCCCAAAATAAAAAAAATGTAGGCTATTTGACATAAAAACAACATTGATGCGTCAGTTCCGCATTGGGGTTGCTGATTGTAAGTAGGTGGTGACTTTTCATATCATGCTCAACTTCTACAGCTAGCCGACTAATCCCTTATACTGACGCACCACACCGCGTACAAGGTTCTCCAACTCTCTCAAGAGACAGCACTAATTGTCTTGCTCTTCATTGTGAGCCATGAAATAATCGCAGGGCCCAGACACCTGCCGGGAGATAAAACGCAATTCATAATTCCTGCACCTGACTACAAACCAAATGAAAAATGTAACGCACTCTAGGGAATGGGGCTCTGCATATTGTGGGCACTAGGCGCGGTGTTCCATTTGTCTACAAAAACAATGATATGGCATTGTCTATCGCCCAACCCATCGAGGGCCCGCAAAGCAAAGCAAAAAAAAAAAGGAGGTTGTTCATTTACTTGGGAGAGTATTACAGTTTAAAAGGTTCAGCGCAAGTCAGGGGACATCGCATAGCACACGATAACTCAAAGGGGGAACGGGAGGGAGGTCTTAAGTGAAGCTGAAAGTAATCAAAAGGAGGCACATACTTACTTAAAAGGAATAATCAATAGAGTATGGACCACTACGAGTTGCAGACTGTAAATGGGTAAGCAGGAACAACCGACGATTTTTCAAGCAAGCCACCCATCACGGGAGGGCGAGGGACGAGGAATATGGTGAATTAGTAGCCGATCGGTAATCCTTAAGGCAAAGAAAGAGAGCTTTGGGAGAGGCACGCAGAGAGCGGGAGGAGGGCAGCAGTGGGAAGCATGGATGGCTGGGCGTGTGACAAGACTGTTGATGGGAGCCGGTCTGATTTAAGGCACCTCCAGAAGAACACTGGGAAACACCGTAGAGGGAGAGAACAGTCCTATTTTCTACAGAAGCGGAAATTACCACCACAAAATCAGCCAAAAGGGGTGAGCCGGGGGGAGTAAAGGGGCCGAGGAGGGGCTAAAAAGAACAGGATAGGGGGAGGTGGTGGAAGGAAGGGGGGTTAGCGGGGAAGGTGCAAAAACATTATGGTGCCAACATACGGACGGATGATCTCGCCGCGAGGCCCCGCCTGTCTGAAACGCGCACGGGTTACAAAGCTCATCGTTCTGAGGAAGCGAGGTGTGCGCTGATTGGCCAGCTATTCAGTGCATTGTGATTGGCCGAATTCCTCAAGCGTGTGACGGAAATGTTACGTCCCTTACCATATTGTGATTCCTGCGGCAACCACATGTGATGACCACTGGCTGGACTCCACTTCGTCCACGGTTAAAGCTGATCTGGCGATCGACAGCGCAAAGTTTTAAGTATTTCTTCAGCGATCAGCATGGATCAGCTCCAGGCATGACTAAGCGATATCGTCCTCTTTTGGAAGACCAAACAAAGTTTCGCTTTCACAACTAAACACAGCTCCTTCACGACATGGCGGCGGTGACAACAATACTACAGCGAGAATAAAAGTTACGCCTTCTTTCTTTGCGTGAATATTTGGGCAGTGTTATGCAAATCTTCCCACATAGTGAGGTAGACGTGGGGGGCGTGTTAGAACGAGCCGTTTTAGGTAGGCGTGGCTGACTCTTAACTTTTATAAAGAATATCTCTTTGGATTTGAGACTTTAGTCTTTGCAAATTTACAGATCTTCTTTACGCACCAAGAGCTCGTAACACTCCAAAGAGAAAGGAAAAATTGAAATCGCATCATATGACCCCTTTAAAAAAAAAAAAGTTTTCCACTGACGGTCACTCAAAATATCTGTGTAATCTGGAGTACTTTTTGCATGCAACATTTAAGTACATATTTCACTATATTGCTACTAACATATGATTTCTGGTCTGTTTTCGAGGGCTCTAAAAATAACAAAAGATATTTTGCCTATGTGCTGCCTTCGAGTTCACAGTGAACTGCTCAATACAACCTGGCAGAAGCGCCGAGTGCACATGCAACCAGCAAAGATGGCAGACTTTCTAATCGTGTACTCCACTAGGTATCTGCGCCACTTAGTAAATGTCACTGGGATGCTAATGGACAGCTTTCTCCAAATATTATATAGACCTTGATATGGAGTTGGCACCAGATCGTGGACAGGAATTTTATAAGACAGCATTCATACTGTTATGCAACATGCCCTATCGTGCTCATGCTCAAGATATCTCCAGCTTTGCTCAGAAATATTCATACATAACCAAACAAATACTTAAGACTTACAAGGTAACTACCGCACATGGTGACTTCTATCTATCTATCTATTTAATGAAACCCATCAAAGTTAATCAAGTCAGAAAACTGAGCAATGGTCACCTTTGGATTATCTATGCATATACTGCCAAATCAACTAAAATATGAAACCAATTATTAAACATTGCTTGTCATAAACCTGGTGTTAGAGACAGAGATCAGTAGACATGACTTTAATCTTGGCTTTACGTCAAATTTATGAATTCGCGTGGAGCATTGTCAAAAATGGCGACCAGTGGTGGACACGAGGAAATAAAATAACTCTAAAACCTCAAACGTATACGATGCGCTATGCAAAACGTTTAAACAACGTTTGCTCCAAACTATTTTCGGGGGGGATTAATTAACGTTACTAGTCATATTTTGGAGTCCAAATGCTTTTGGCCTACTGATGTTCTAGTTTAATGCGATATAAAACTTGCTGCATTTAATTGATACACCAAAACAAAGCTTCCTGACAAATCAGCCTGTTCCAGCATAAAGCATTAAATATTTAATTTTACAGCACTGCTGTTTTAAAATGACCTGTCATTTATTAATCGCAATGCCCTTTCACGAGCTCCCCTGTTTGACAGATGATGCTGCGGATCGCTCAACTCACCTGCATGGAATCGGCGCTTATAATTTCCCCATTAAGCCTTTTCCCGATCTCGATAGCCAGTTTGGATTTGCCCGTTCCCGTAGCTCCTAAAATCACCACTATAGACGGGCTGATGCCTTTCTGGAGCACACGCGTGGCGGCCGCCATGACAGCAAGCTCTCAGGGCTGTAGAATGATCTGAGCATGCGCGGTGATTTCGCAGCGGAGGAGGGAACTGTATCCAAGCAACTAAAACTGTTTCCATAGGAACGGGATTGAAGGATTCAAGTTGAGCAGGTACGGGAAGCTAAGGGTGTTTCATTCAGAAATAGGACAAAAGTTCAACAATCGAACAAAAAGTGCTTGGAAAACAGGAATTGTAATATATATGGACAATAAAATGTCACTGCTTGTTCCAAACGTGGAAGAATCTAGTAAATATGTTTAAATCCTGTTAGCTCTAATAACATTGTGCTAGCAGTGCTGGGTAGCAACTGATTACATGTATAATTTACATCAAATTTATTAATTTATTTATTCATTCATTTGTTTAGATTATATTACATTTTAAAATATTCATAATCAGGTTACAGTTACTTTACTTGTTACGTGTTATTCACACAATGGCAGTAAATCAGTCATAATTTATTGATTGACCCCTGATTCTCTTTTTTTCTCCTTTAAAATGTCCTCTCTAAATATCATACCGTTTAGCTTTCACTATATTCACAATATAAAATGGTTGTGTACATATCATGTAAACACATTTGCAAACCATGCTTCTAAATTTGGTTGAAAAAAGCAACCTCCTTTGACATATTTATTTCAATAATTGAACAAAACATTTTCATGTTTACAGTTCGATGTGCTGAATGGTCGCATTGAATGCAGGTAAACAAATTCAATATTTCTATTTTTAGTGTTCGAATGTTTAATTTATTTGACATTTGTATGGCTTTCAACTCACAAAACCACTTCAGTTTTTCAATTAAGCCCAGTTTGGCAAATCCTGGTTTAATGAATTTAATAATGTTGATATAAAAAAATGGGTTATATTTGCTTTTTTATATTAAATTTTTCATTTCATTGTAAGTTTAAAACAGGTTAGATCAAAAAAGTTATCTAAAAAGTAGTCAGAATACCTTACCTAAACTAACTAAAGTTTTCACATAATTAATCTGTATCATAATGACTACAATTTGGAAGTAATCTACACAGCTCTGTTGGCACAGTTTTTAAAGGGGTCATATGATGCGATTTCAAGTTTTCCTTTCTCTTTGGAGTGTTACAAGCTGATTGTGCATAGATAAGATCCCTGAAGTTGCAAAGACTAAAGTCTCAAAACCAAAGAGATATTCTTTATCAAAGTTAAGACTCTGCCACGCCCCCCTAAAACGGCTCGTTCTAACACGCCCCCACATATCTACCTCACTATGTGGGAATATTTGCATAATGCGACCCAAATGTTCACGCAAAGAAAGAAGGCGTGGTTTCAGTAACCGCAGTTTAGTGTTGAAGCAGCCATGTCAGGGAAACACTGTGTGTTTCTAGGCGAAAGCAAAAGCACTTATTTGGCCTTCCGAAAGTAGATGCATTTTAGGAATCTTTAAGATTACTTACAACCGAACAGCAATGCATTTTATGGACGACCGTTTCGTGAACCTAGGATAGGAGGTAATTCTGACTTTGCTATGACAATCTGGCGCTTCTGAATCAGCTACTGTTTTGTTATTAAAGTATTTGCTATTGACTGTTCAAATGCGGATGCTTTTGCCTGGTTGGGGGGTGTGTGTGTGGGAGTGAGAAGAGAGAGAGAGAGAGCGATACCCAACACATCACAGTGAGTCACTGTCTAACCGTGGCTTGTGTACTGCAAACACCTACCAGCTTCATCACTGTGTCTGTCACGCGACTCTGTTCCCCTTTCTGGTTCTGTCTTTACATTTATTTTGAAAGATGAAGCTCGCGATTATGGTAAGGGGCGTTACATTTCCGACGAGTGCTTGCGGTGTTCGGCCAATCACAATGCACTGGGTCAGCTGGCCAATCAGAGCAGACTGCGCTTGTCGGAAGGAGGGACTTTGTAGAAAACTAAGCGTTTGAGAGAGGCGGGGCGTTTGAGAGAGGACCTACAATAATGTACAGTATTTGAAAAATAATGTTTTTTTGAACATTAAAGCATGTCAACATATTCTGTTACACCAAATACACAAAATAATGATCTTTAAAAAAGCATCATATGACCCCTTTAATGAATTTTTCGCTTTGACAACACTGTTGACTTTAGCAGGTCAGGTCGACTTGTGCACCTTCCGGAAGAACACGGGTATGAATAGCTCTCTTCCGTCTCCATGGCAACTGAGCGTTCTGCGCCAAAGAAAAGAGAGATGATCGTTGCCATGGCAAAGAAGGCCACTACGACATGTCAACTAAAAGTGGCTCTCGCTAATGAAACGTTCTAATCGAGTTCACACACACTCGTACAGGTGATGATGGAGTGAAATAGCTCTTATGCCACGCATAGTAAAACCTTGCCCTATTTTCTGGCATAACTGAGCCAGGATAATACTGTTTAAACAGTTATGGTGCATTTCATAACCAGCCATTGCCCCTCTAATCCAGATATTACTTAAGAACTGTCAAAACTCTTAAAGGGACAATTCACCCAAATGCGATCATCATTATTTTCTAACAGCAGATCAAGAAGCTACATCACAGCATGACATTCGTAGCTGAATTAAAAGAACAAAAATGTAAAACTGCAGCGCAGAAGGAAAGTGGAGTAGATTGTATGTTTGTTTTTTTTACATTTTAGATGTATTATTTGTTGTGTGTTGAATTTAAGTTTTTAAAAAGATGTTGCAGAGCTCGAGGTCATATCATGACAGTGTATGAAGAAAATTTGCAAGCTCAAAGACTAGTGTGACCATGGCTTCAGTCACTATTCACTTTCATTGCATCTTTTTTTATACAAAGAAGTTGAATGGTGACTGAAGCATCTCCTGTTATGTTCCACAGAAGTCAATCATACTTGTTTGGAACAACATGGGGGTGAGTAAATGATGACAGAGTTCTGTTAAAACATAACATTTTTATGGCTTCAGGTGTACGTGGAAATAAATGCCAATTAACAAAGAAAGACAAGCATGCTGACGTGATTTGAAATGAATTTATTTTATTGTTTACCCAATTTTGAGTTTATGTATATAGGCTTATGAGGTACAGAACACAAAGTGCTTCGACAATGCTGCTGCCATTCTCCTCCCGTTATGACACCTGACGACAAGGGACAAAAGTGAAAGAAAAAAAAACAACAACAGGTTACTGATGGCATATGCATATTTTACCCTTTTGGCCAATTTCAAAGCTAAATGTACAAACAAAAGTCACCTCAATCAACCAGTGGTGATTGCTGTGAGCACATGGCCTTTATTTTTATTTATATCTAATCTATTTTTTTTTTACAAATATTGAATTACAAATGACCATGTGCATAACTTTAAAATTACCATCATATTGGGAGATAAGTAAGCATATACCACCAGTACAACTTAATATTTAAACAGAAATCAAACAATGATACAATTAATTCTGTAAGAAAATATTAGTACAAAATTCTTTCAGCATTTTTTTCTGCCACAAACGCCATAAGCCAAAGAAATTTCAGAACACAAGGGAATAGGCAGTGAAAACAGCATAAAGTGGCTAGTGATGAAAATGAAATGTTGATAGTGTTGTTTTACTTAACTTTTTGATTTTTATTTACTTTTCTTAACAAAAATAGAAAATTTGAGATACTCTAGGGAAGGCAGGTGGGCCAACCAAGTTTTAGGACAAATGACAGAAAAATAGAAAATAAAGTCTATTAACAGTGCTGATTACATATTCAAAACACAAAGCATGTATTTTTACACAATGTCCTGTACACCACTACAATTATATACATATGTCCGAAGAATATGCCACAGTTTATATACACTGCAAGGCTGTGCTGGACACTGTCCTGAATGTTCAAGATAACAATAATATACAAAAACTGAAGAGAAAAAAAAAATAAAAAAATGTAACAAAGGAACAGTGATGCAACTTCCTGTCTGTTAAACGTATGTGGCAATGGGGGCACACAGCTCTCCTTAAATTTAGGTTACTTTAGAGAAAGCACTATTAACGGAGAAGCCACATTGATCAAAGACCCTTAAATATATTTACCCAGATAAATTCAAGATTCTGCCACAAAAAAAGGGCTTGATGATTTAGAAGATCAATTACACATGCATATAAATTGCTACATTTCAAATAATGCCTAATTTGGCATGCTAATTCAATGATACAAAAAATACTTCTCCCCCCCCCAAATACTATAGCGTTTCACAACGAATTTAAGATAACACACATTCATGTTTAAATCTTCAAATTTCAAATGAAAACCAGAAATAATGACCCAATTTGGAAAATGTTTGAACCAGTTCCACAGCTTCCACAAGTACGTCTCCCCCATTGCGAAGGCAAGTGTGCAAAGAACAAAAACTGAAGAACTAATCTCAAAATATAGAGTCCATTCCATTAAATATCCCACTTTTGGAAAGAAAGAAAAAAAAAAAAAAAAAAAAAACACGCAGTCCGACACAGTTCTATTGACATATGGCGGACTATGAAGGTTTGCGCACGCTTCCATCGAGTCTCTCCGCAGTAACTGCTGTTGCCTCTTTTTCAGCTGCTTCTTCTCCTGGGCCTTCTGTTTGTCGCTGACATGCAGAGTACGCAGGTATTCTGTGGCCTTTGTCAAGATCACAACTTTGGGTGTCTTTGGACAGTCAACCAGGCCTGGGATCTCATCCCGTAGGGCCAGAAATCGGGAGCGTAGGTCATTGCGTCTTTTCCGCTCCAAGAAGTTGTGTGTCTTACGCTTGTCCGTGTCCTCACAGTCCGAACTCTGAGGGCTGGATGGTTGGGATCTGAGGTGGTAGGATGTGTGTGTTGGAGAAGCGGAGACAGTCTGAGATGGGGTGGGGACTGAGGGGGAAGGTAAGGGGGTTTTTCTTTCTGGGGTTTGGGGTGTGGAACCCAATCGTGGCTGCAAGGTCTCTTGCCTGATCTTCTTGCGAGGCGGCTCCTCTTCAGGATAGCTGTCAGGAGAGCGGGCAGCATAGTTGTGCTGCTGCTGGTGAATGGAGATGTGGAAACGCTTCATGCAAGGGTCATAGGGGTCTGCACGAACCGTGATGGTCACCGGTTTACGGGCGTTCACCAAACGGGACTTGTTCTGCTTATGTTCCACCGTCACAACATCAATCTCTTCATCATCTGGAAGAACAGAAAGAAATGTAGATTGACTTAGACATATCTTGTGTAAAGCCACCTCCTACCAAGTCCAACACCATTTTATTCACGCATCCAAGCATGTTAGAAACTCCATTCAGAATGTAAGATCTAATTAGATGGGTCCTAAAACTACAAGATGAATCTTAGGTTTCTATTAGTTCCCTATTCTCAGCAAGAGGAAAGTAAATGAGGCTTTGAACAGCAATAACGAACTCGGAGTCACCTCTGATGTGCATTTTGATAAGAGAAGCATCTGATCCGAGTTCCCTCTGCTCTGATTTCACTATGCTATTACTCTGATCACAGAGCACAATTTGTCACAAAACAAGAAATTCACTAATAAACGTAATATTTAAGCCTCCCCCCCCCCAAAAAAAAATCAATGAAAAGTCAATGGGATCTACTGTTGCTTTGGACACAACATTCTAAAAAATATCTTCTGTATTCTGCATCTAACAGGTTTGGAATGTCATGAACAAATGATACAGAATTTTGAGTAAAAGTTGCAAGTGCCCTTACAATGCCAGTGGCAGCTTCAGATACTAACTGTTCATTCGTGGACAGTTGAGTGGCCCTGAACACTTTAGGATTCAAGCATCCTTATTATTGGTTTCTGCTGCTGGCACCACCCACAAGTAAAACAATTTCTCCTTTTGTTTCACTTGAGGAATGTGGAAGCTCAGCACATTATTACAGTAGAAATCTAGATGAAATGCCAACCTAAATCCCATGGCACCAATGCAACTTTTCTATTCAGGTATGCCAGGTTCTGGCTTAGTTCTACTTAACGCACAAATGAATGGTAACTACTGTATTGCACGATCCTAGACACTGAGATCCGTCAGGTGTCAAAAGGAGGCGTCAGCACAGGTTGCACTGCACGGTTAAGCAAATAAGTGAGTCGCGTTCAAAGTCAACGGGCTCGAGCTTACCAGAGGAGTCGGTGCGAGATTCTGACCCGGATGACACCGGTTTCTTGCAGCTGCTGCTCAGGGGGAAGGTAAGGACAGCTGCTGGATCCACGCAATCAGTCGCCAAGCTGTTGTCCGCAGGGACGCACTGCGCCTTGCTGGAGAGCTTCGACTGCGCCGAGCAGGACAAGCGCTCGCTAACAACTTTCTCCAGCTGCTGACTGGCGGAGAAACTGCTCCACATACAGTCCTGAATAATGATGGAGCTCAAGTTCTCCAGAGTCTCCTCCGCGTTCAGTTTGCACTGTCCCTCCTGCTCGTCGTCCTGCCCCAAGAACTGGGACATCCACTCTAGTCTGTCCCCTGGAGATGGACCGGTCCCTTCCAGTATCCTGACAGGCGACATGGGCGGGGTTGGCACGAGCTCGAATTTCTTCCAAATGTCCTCACTCGGTGCGGTCGATTTGAAAAAGAAGTCCTCGTCCAAGTTGAGGTCGTCGTAGAAATAGTGCTGATATTGGTCGTATTCCTCCATCTCCCACTTCTTATTTCGCGATGCGTTTGCACTGATTCCTGCCATTGGTGGCTTCCTCAGAGCTCAAGATCTGAAAACCACAATTGATCCGCTTTTAAAAACAATCCGATCTTATGGTGCTCTCCTAGAGATAATGAACTTAAAGCACTTCCTTTTTATTTTATTTTTATTTTGTACCCTTGCAAGCATTTTAATAAATAAAAAATAAATATAAAATGTATCCTAAATAAAAGAAATGATGAATTAATTATTTTAAAAAATATGCATGCAAATGTATTATTAAAGACGCATAACAGATAACGCGATACTATAACGTTAGAGTATTTGGTCTGCATGCACTGACACTTTACAGTACAAAACTTGAAGTTTCGCAACATACTTATATTACATGACACAACCTGCTTCATGTAAGTGCATATGCTACTACGAGTGAATACTGTCTCAAAAACGATTAAGACATAAATTATGCGCTCCTTGCTTAAACACTTACCGTAGCACAGAGCCGGGAGACGGTGTGGTGCGTGTCATTTGAGACGCGAAAATAAGGGCTTGCGGTTCACCGGTGAGCTCCAGCTAAATGTTTTGCACAAAAAGCTTTCATATCAACAAGTTAAGAAAAGCGTCGTCAGCTGTGTGTTGAATAATCCTGTCTTGTGCTGGGTTTCTCAAGTGTGGTTTTGTGTTATCCGGCTGTTGTTTATAAGTTGCGTTTCGAGGATGTTTGCTAAATTGCAGTCCGCTTCTTCGTGAGAACTTCGCTTCTCTGTGTGCTTTATAGCGCCCGTGTGACCCCTTCTCAAGCCGCAGCTCGCGCTCACTATGGACACCTGAAACGAGTACCGCACTATTTTACCCAGCCAAAGTAGTGGGAGAATTTGCATAGAAGGCGGGTCGTAGTGCGCTGACCACGCCCACCGCTTAAAGCGACAGCGTCTACTAGAGAGGTGCATTTGAGGTTTGAGTGTCTAGATAAATTCGGATGATGATTGAGAGAAAATGTTTGGCTGTTTCAGAGTGGGAGACACTTGTAAGACGATATACTCTTTATCAGCTCAACAACCAATTGAAATACGCAAGAATTCAATATGAAAATGCATTTTATATGATACCATTGTCAGAAAGTAACTAGGGCTCATACAAACAAGCCACATAAATGTTCCAGATATTTAAAATATCAGTTATTTAAAACGTAGATTACTGTTTTATAATATTCTGCTTATTATTGAATCAGCAAAAAGCAGTATTTTTGAACATAAATATATCTATACAAACATCTAAACATCTCTAAAACAAGATGAATTTATTTGATATTTACTTTAAAGGTGACATATTATGCCCCTTTTTACAATATGTAATATAAGTCTCAGGGGTCCCCAGAATGTGTCTGTGAAGTGTCAGCTCAAAATACTGCAAAGATCATTTATTGTATCATTTTGAAAATGACTATTTTTAGTGGAAGCAGAAACATGCTGTTTTTGTGTCTGTTTTTTTAAATGCAAATGAGCTGCTGCTCCCCGCCCCCTTTTTTAGAATAGAGCTGCGCCTTTACAGCTCGTACCTGCTAAAAACATCTGTTTTGGTTCTGATCATCATGTTTATCGCACTGAAATCGTGCGTTTTAAACCATATGAGTTTAAACTTCTGATAAAAGGTTTTCTGAGCGCACACATCCGAAGCACACAAACAGAAAGCGGCTGTCACAGCATGTGAATACTAAACTAAATTCTCATTCACACACAAATTTACGTTAAAAACACACGAGTTACAAACAGTGGGTTATGTCTGTGAAGGTAAAAGCTGGGAAATAAATCACATGTTTATATTACATCTGTGTGGCAGCAGCAATATACATAAAATAAATCAATAAATCCACTGCTCTAATCTCCTCTGAGGCTGGGACTCTAAACAATGTTCTGTGCTCATCTGTGCAGCCAAGACAGAACAGTTAGCTTGTTTTGCTCTAACTTTCGCCATGGCATTAGAGCTGGTACACCGGCTGTCGTTGCAAAATCACAATGACGTGCCTTTAGTGGAATATTTACAGATTAAGGTCAAGGGGCACTAATATTATAATGAGATCCCTTGCCAGCGTCACAATGGAGCAAACAGACGCGCCTTGGTTCTCAAGACGCTTGCAGAAAAACTTCCCCAAACCAAGTGTGGGTTAAATTCTTTTTCAACTATTTTTCCTTGGTTGGTAGATGCACCAGGAACCTGATTATAGCACTTAAAACCTGCAAAAGTCAGATTTTCATGATATGTCAACCTTTAAACTACACACACACACACTATATTATATATATACATATCTTATATACAGTAGCTAAGTATTGCGCCTTACAGTTTTCCGATATTCCAAACCAATTAGCTACCAAAATACGTTAATAATGGACTTCAATTAATATTTTATAATGATAATTTGATATTTATTTATAATTATAAAAACTGTTTACCAATAATATTGGAATAAATAAAATAGTAATATAAAAATATCTTGTTTTAAGAATGTTTATAAACAAACAAATAAATAAATAAATGGGAGTTCGTTTTTGAGTTTTTGGTTGGAAAAATTGTTTTATAAAAAAAAATGCCAAGAAAGCTAATTCCAGGGAGCCGATTTTGTCCAATAATAAAATATAATAATAACTTCTTACAATGCAAAATGTTAGCGAATTATTGTGCATTTGATCTGAGAAAAGTGAATCATTAGCCAAGACCTTGTTTTGTTTTTGTCTCACACACAACAGCAAACCTATAATTTTGGATTTACATGCGCTGTATTCATGTTGAACTACACATTGTTGTATTATTATTGTGAGTGAAAGAGCAAGTCATATCCAGCCTATACATCTTGTCTGTGTTAATTTAGCTCAAGATGATAATTAGTGCCAGACAGCTTAATGAATTGCTGGCAGTGCACAAGCTGTACTTGTGACAATACTGTTTCTAATGGCTATACCACGTGTCCTCTTTTCCAACAATGTCCCATATGGCAAATCTGTGCATTAGGAAGTAAGTAATCGCTGACTAGTGTCTCAATTCAGTGTCTATCCTCTCCTTTCTTTTAAAACCTTGACCTTAGAACAAAGGCTCTTCCCACAGTGATTGATGAATCTCCTGGAGATTGTATCTTCTGTCTCTGGCTTGAATGACCCACCCCTTTTTAGAATTTGCTTTGCTTTTTTGACCCACCCTTATTATCCAATTGTCCCATACAAAATGTTCAAGAGTTTGTAGGAAGCTGGTCAGTGACACCAGGCTGAGTGGTTTTTTGATGTTTGCTTTGACCCGTTGTTTGCATTGCATGAATCCCCCTCAACTCGTTGACTATATATATATATATAGAGATATATATATATATATATATATATATATAAGATATATATATATATATATAACGGATGAACTGGTAAGCATGGAACTGGTGTTTGTTTGGCACAGGTGACAAAGATATGAAGAGGTGTGTGAGTGTGTGTGTAAACGAGGTTCTTGAACATTAGCATGCTGTTATCATATTGGTGCTAATTAAGAAGTCTGCCCTCAACGCTGAGCACTGGAAAAGTAGACAATTAGAAAAAAAAAAAAAAATAATTAAAACTCATTTTTGTAACACTTCTTCTGGCAGGCATAAAATGCAATCTACACTGAATGAGAGACCCAGGCCATTCGTGGTCTGTGCTTGGGCCTAATCACCAGTGATCATTTTTACATGACCACATCACCAATATGCTTTCTGAAATAATGTTCAAATGGAAAGTTCTCTGACAAATCGTAGCTAAACAGGGTGGAACGTATGCTGTAAAAAAAATGATATGATCAATCAGTCATGGCAACATATGTTTTTTCATTACTTTACTCATCAGAATAATTTAACCATTAAGTATATAATATTCAACTAGACAAGATTTTAATAAGTTTAAATGTCTTGTACAGCCAGTTTGATTATACTTTCAAATTTAAAGCAGCAACTGTACCTTTATTTTTAAGTTATTTGAGGTTTATTTTTATAGGCCTAGTGTAATTGCTCTCTCTTATAAGCTTTTTCTTTTTTTTCTTACAGCTGCTGTAGTGTAAGATGTGATGACGTAAAGCAGAATCTACATCATCAACAGATGTCTCTGGTGTGAATGATGTGAGACTTGTTTCAGCGCTTTTGTTTTTTCAGGTTATGAATGTTTATTGGCATAAAAACTGAACCGAGAATTCAAATAACAAAATATGCTGTGGAGGGCAAACTGTGAGAAATGTGCTGGGTTAAATATGTTTAATATGTAACAAACGATGAGATAAATACACAAAACTGCAATCCTGTCTTCCAACATTCTCTGGATATCTAAACTCTGTTTGTTGCTCTATGCTTACTGAAGTGCTTCTATCAAAGGCTAGTATCATGAATTCCCAGTATAGCCTGACCTTTGAGTGAATAGGTTGACTGAGCAGGTTGAATACCACCTGATGTCTTTCTAATCAGATGAGGACAGCATCTTCCCCTAAACTTCCTAATTTAAAGGTCAGGTCTCTGGTCTCTTGACGCAATAATGCACAAAACAGGTGATACCTGTCCCTTTGATCTATTCGTATCTTGCACGCTTTGCTCCACCCAGAATCCTCTAATTAAATCTGAACAACTGGCAGCAATAGACAAGCCAAAAAAAATTAAATTGCACTTGCCAATAAAAATGTATAGACATATGATATGACTGTTTAGCATGTAAAAAAAAAATCAAGGCACAAAAGACATAATATACAGAAATGTGAGGGACTTCTGGGGATGCATCTTACGGCATAAGTTTTAAGGTTCATATATTATAATTAATATAAAATAGATTCATACTTTTTCCTTACTAAAAACATAATTCTAACAATATTAAGTAAATACATATTATAAATATGTAAAATTATTGTATAATTTAAACAAAGCTCAATTTTTAAATATAATATAATATTTTCATTCGTATTGGATAAGCTTACATATGTGTTCAAACATAAAGCACAAAGGACTCCATATACACAAATGTGAGGGGTAATCTGTTCAACCTAATTTTTCTTTGACCGTTTTAATACTCTGTAATCAGTTTCATATTTAAAAATCATAAAATGCATTTACTATTAAAAATTAGATAAAAAACCGAAGGTAAAAAGTAAATCATTTTATTAAGTATACTGTGTTTTCAAAAAATATACACACAAAAGACTCAACAAAGTGTAAACAGGGGCTTTTGGGAATGCTTATTTCAACATCCATTTTTAGTTGATTCAGACGTTTTACTGAAAGTATTGTAAAATCAGGAAGTCTTTTTAAACATATTATCATTTTCCATTTTAGTTTAGCATTTTTACAGTCTTTTTCTATTAAACACTTTATTTAAAAAAAAAAAATACTGATTGAAGGAAACTTGTTTAGGACGAATTTATTGCATTAAAAGATATCATTACATAGGCCTATGCCTAAATCCTTCGTCCAGGCGGGGCCCACGAGGGAGTGTGTGAATTAGAGTTTGTGGTGAAATAGATCTCCTGGTGACTCTTTGCTGTTTCCCATTGGTTGGATTTTAAAAGATGCACAAGCCAATCCCAGCCCATCCGTCGCCTGCTGTGTTCATATGCCAATGAGGTGCTCGTGGGTGGCTTGACATCACTTTGAAATGTATGTGAGATTGATGTCAGAGCACAAGTGAGAGCCAGGACCAAGCAGATTTCTGGTAGTAAACAGTTATATGTTTTAATATTCTTTATTTGTACAATATGTAAATTAAGTAGTTTTAATGAAAACGTTTTAGTCTTTATACATTATACATTCCACTGGAATTTTAAGTAGCCTGTAATAAAATTATAAATAAATGAAGCTATATTTTTCCTACCCCGCGTTTGTGATGAACAGCTCTTATAATTTAATAGGTGCTAGTTCACATTTGCATGATTCAGAGGGTGATACATGAAGATGAATGTGTGAGATACATAAGGAAAAGATTGTTAGATTGCGTAGGCTTTTGAATTGCTTAGCGCTTTACAGCAAATGCACAGATGTTTATGGACATGTGCTTGCATGATACTTGCAGAAGAAACGTTAAAGGAATAGTTCACTCAAAAAAAGAAAATTTGTTGAAAATATACTCACAACTCAGGCCATCAAAGATGTAAATTAGTTTGTTTCTTCATCAGAACAGATTTGGAGAAATGTATCATTACATCACTTGCTCACCAATGAATACTCTGCAGTGAATGGGTGCCGTCAGAATGAGAGTCCAAACAGCTGATAAAAACATCACAATAATCCAAACACAAAATCAGATAACCCCTTGTGAAGTTGAAAGCTGCATGTTTGTAGGAAACAAATCCATCATTAAACCACTGATGGACTGAAGTTGTGTGGAACTTGTGGATTATTGTGGTGTTTTTATCAGCTGTTTGGACTCTCATTCTGACGGCACCCATTCACTACAGAGGATTCATTGGTGAGCAAGTGATGGAATGCTACATTTCTTCAAATCTTTTTCAATTAAGAAACAAACTCATCTGCATCTTGGATGGCTTGAGGATAAGTACATTTTCATCTTTTGGGTGAACTATTCTTTTAAAGTGATCAGTGACTTCAGAAATAGTCACTGCTGACTCTTAACCAGCATCTGAGAGCAAAACCGCCACTGATAGTGCAGGAACATTTAGTGTCGACCATGTAACATCTGTATGTAAATCACAAATGTACCACCATTCCTTTTAAACCCTTTCTTTTGTATTATAATATGTGATTTTTTTTCACTAAATTCAAAGATTGAAATGCAGAAACAATCCCATGCTTCTCATGAATATATAAGCAGCCCGGCGAGAGGTTTTGTCCAGCAGCAACTATTGACCAGCAGGGATGAATGTGAGTGGGAGGGTCACGTGGTCTCTTTGATTGATAGATGCTCATTAACTGGAAAGGGTGTGGGATTTTTACTGCATTCTTCCGAGACTCAGCCCTGAGAGAAAGCCGGCTGTCAGCTCAGTTCTGAGTACAGCATGTACTTGTTGCAAACTGCACATTGGCAGCAGAAATTGGGTGAAAGAGAGACTGATAAAGAGCCAGAGAGAGAGAGAGGATAGATGGAGATGGAGAGAGAGAGGTGCTGCATTTCACAACAGCAGCCACAGAGTGAAAAGATTTCATAACCACTATCTGGCAGTGAGAGAAATGCAAACGCTTCCAAATAAACAAAGTGAGCAGCAGTTATTTGACCATTCATTGCAGTTTCGCGTGTTGTTCCCCTGAAATACGTATTTGCATATGAGCAGATGCAGAGATACTGAAAAGTTGCACTGCATCTCTCTGCTTGATGTCAGTTATTAGTTACATAATATTAGCTACAAAATTTATATTTGCATGAGAATGCATTATCTGAAACAAACTTGAGGGTCTGCCTGGGTTATTCAGATTCAAATCATTCAGGATATTTCTCAACATACCATTTAGATCCTCTTGTAAATGTGATGGGATGGCGTTTAAACAGTTCTGTTATGGTCAATGTACACTTCTTCTTTCCACCATATAAGCAACAAAAAACAAAAGAGGAAACACAGCATCATATTCATAACTTTGTTTTTAATGTGTGTGTTCATGGCTCAGGTTTTGCATACACTTTGCAGATGAAATGACCCCACAAGGATAGTAAAAAACCTACATTACATTGTGGAGACCAGGCCAACAGTTCCCATGAGGAAAACATCTTAATAAACAACAAACATACTAAAATTGTCCTAATGAAGGAAGAAGGTTTCTGTGACAGCTAAACATAGGGTTGGGGATTCAAAAAAAGTATTATTAGATCAGTATAAAAAGTCAATGCAAAGTGTCCACCAAGAGCAAAGCAAACGTATGTGTGGCTTTTGTGGAATTGCTTATTTTGTGAATAAATGAAACAGGCTACTATTAAATAAAATATAATACATAAAAAGTAAATGAATGAATGAGTTGTGAGTATTATAAAGACAAAAATATGTGTTGGCAGAAGTCATCAAATGTTCAATGAATGACCCATAGACTTTCATTGTAAGTGTACTTCTGTCAACACATATTTTGTTGTCATTCTTTCAGTGCATTTTTGTTTTATTTGTATAATACATTTTTAATTTAAAGCCATTAAATATACAGCCTTTCCTCATCCAGTCTTTTCTTGTATTTGTCTCTAGGCATACTTTGTTTTTCTTTTGTGTTCCAACTCTGAAGTCAACAACAACCACCATCTGCATTTGAATCCGGTTTGCTTTTCACACTGAACACTTGCGACTGGGAGACTTTGCTCATACAACAACCTTCTAAGGTTGTACATGTTCATGCTTGTAAAGCCTAGGATACACTTGACTTTTGCTCAGATTCTTGGCCCGGTTTACAATCTAGAAAAGTTGATGCTAGCTGACAAAAGTCTAAGCCAGTCTGCAGATTTGAGTTGACAGATTTCATAGAAAATCACGTAGTGTATGATGGTCACAGACTCTTTAGTTTCAGACTATATGATTCCATCCAGTTCGGAGGATATCAACATATTGTTTTCATTTGTCACCCATCTCCTAGTTCGGAACAACTTGGAAGTCTGGTAGTGTGTGATCCTCAGTCATTCAGTGTATGATGCCTAACGTTTTAAAATCTGTTCAGATTTTAAAACTAGTGTAGTGTATTCCAGCCTTAAGAAATAGTATTGTTTCCATGTATAATTGACTGTGTATGTGTATGTAAGAGTATACAGTACGGCATGATTCCAAAGCCATTTCCTCCATATCCTGGTTCAGGCTGGTCTTCAGGCTGATCCCCACCCACTCATCTCAGAGATCTTCTGCTGGCTCTGCAATCTTGGTCTTTGCAGTGTGCCAGACAGTTACCCACCCACCTGCTTACACATACGGATTTACAAATTAAGCACTTGAACATACTCACAGCTTATAATTATAATAATACCATATAATTTGACTGTGAAATCCGGTTTGATTGAAGTGTCAGTCAGCCAAAATGCAATGTTTTGTCAGTATTTACTCGCTCTCATGTCATTCCAGACCTGTATGCTGTCATTTTTTTTTTGTTGAAAACAAACGTAGAAAATGTGAAAAACAAAACAAAACAACAGATTAAAAGAATTAATAAAAAGAAGTATTACATTTCCAATTTTGATTTGACCCAAACTTGATTGTAACTTAAATTTGTCATATATTTTCTGTATCATATATTTGTCAAATATATTCTGATATATGAAAAAATATATTAACCTTATATTTGTGTGTGTATATATATTGCTATATATATATATATATATATAATATATTATATATAATATATAATATATACACACACACACCACTTTTTTCTTGTTTATGCACTTCCATTTTTTATCCACTTTTCCTTATTCTTTTCTTTTTAGTTTTCACAAGACTTGTGTTTTTTTGTTTTATGTTTACAGGTCTTTTTCATAAGTTTTTTTAGTTTTTTTGAAAACACCCAAATAATGTGTAGACTACATTATATGTGTTTGTACATGATAAGGCTCTAAATGTAAAAAAGAAATAAGGACAGGAAGGAATTTGAGACAGAGATTGGGTTAAATGACGTCCCCTGGTGCATCTGTACATGGAATCTCTCTCCTCCTGATCACCTCTTCAGCATTCCTGGAAATCCATGCAGCAGCCAAAAAGAATAATCACATTATTGATTTGATGCTATCTTCGTTTGATCACACAGACCACTGTACATTTGCAAGTGGATTGCAGACATCCTCATGTGACCTGACAAAATTAATCAAATGGCCAGCAGAAGAGCCACAAAACCACAATGGTCAGAATAACATTCATTAACAACTCAGATTCTGCATCCAGAAATCTTACATTGGTAATATGTGTGAAGGTCACGGATATGATTATAAGATCTCAAACCGGTGGCCAGATCCTCACAATTTAATCTGTAAACACATGAATGACTCGTACAGGCTTCAAAATCCCAGAAAAAACAAGATGTGCGGTGATATAATAGAGCTTTGCCTGCAAAAAGTCAAGTAATCTTAAAATGAACATTGTCATCGTTTACTCGCCCCCATTTACAGTTACTCATTAAACAGACACTTGAGGAATGTCCAAGTGAGGAATATCACAAGCAATTTATCACAGAATATTTGTAAACCTCTTATTTCCCATTTACTCCCTGGGTAATCTCATGTGATCTCTTTTTACAGCTGACTGGATAAATAGCCTCCATTCCAGCAGAATGGTCTTTCAGCAGTGGCATACTGGAATGCAGCGGGTGTTAACAGAGAAGCTGCACATCCTGGCCTGCAGTCTGCTCAAAATCAAGATTAGCAGGCCTTCACAAAGAGCGGCGTTGAGCCGGGACGATCCAAATGACCCAACATGACCTGTAGACGGAGATGCCCTCATCAAAGAGCAGGACCCTTGTATAACAACACTGCACACAAAGGCAGAGGAATCTGACCTCTGAATGACATAAAGAGTTTCAGCAGTGTCCACAAACATCAGCTCTATGTCAGTTTGTAACAAAGCACTACATGAGAACCGTTAACATTCTATAAAAAAGTGGATATATGCAGTTGTTAACTTACACATCTCAACACAAGGATGTCCTGCTGGCCCGGGGCCAGTTGGAAAGTGCTTTAAAGGGGTCATACACTCTTAAAAATAAAGGTTCTTCACAATGCCATAGAAGAACCTTTTTGTCTAAATGGTTCCATAAAGAACCTTTAACACCTGAAGAACCTTTCTGTTTCACAAAAGGTGCTTTTTGCCGAAAGAAGGTTCTTGAGATTACAAAAATGCAAGAAAGAGATAGTTCTTTAAAGAACCTTTGACTGAATGGTTCGTGGAACCAAAAATGGTTCTTCTATGGCATCGCTTGAAGAACCTTTTGAAGCACCTTTATTTTTAAGAGTGTATGATGCTTTTTAAAAGATCATTATTTGGTGTAACATAATATGTTGACATGCTTTAATGTTCAAACAACACATTATTTTTCAAATACTGTACATGATTGTAGATCCTCTATGCCCCGCCTCAAACGCTTAGTTTTCTACAAAGCCCCCTCCTTCCGACAAGCGCAGTCTGCTTTGATTGGCCAGCTGACCCAGTGCATTGTGATTGGCCAAACTGTAAATTTGGAAATGTAACGCCCCTTACCATAATGGCGAGCTTCAGCTTTCAAAATAAATGTAAAGACAGAGCCCGAAAGGGGAACAGAGTCTCGTGACAGACACAGTGATGAAGCTGGTATGTGTTTGCAGTACACAAGCCACGGTTAAGACAGCTGACTCCACTGTGATGTCTCTCTCTCTCTCTCTCTCTCTCTCTCTCTCTCTCTCGCGCTCTCTCGCTCGGCGTACACACAACACACGTGCGCAAAACTCTGCATTTGAACAGTCAATAGCAAATACTTAAAATAATAACAAAACAGTAGCTGATTCAGAAGCGCCAGATTGTCATCACAAAGTCAGAATTACCTCCTATCCTAAGTTCACGAAACGGTCGTCCATAAAATACATTGCTGTTCTGTTATAAGTAATCTTAAAAGATTCCTAAATGCATCTACTTCCGGAAGGCCAAATAAGGCCAAATTAAACTGCTTTGCTTTTGCCTAGAAGAAACACACTAGCATCTCCCTGACATGCTGCTCAACATAACTGCGGTTACTGAAAACAAGCCTTCTTTCTTTGCGTGCACATTTGGGCGGCATTATGCAAATATTTCCACATAGTGAGGTAGATATGTGGGGGCGTGTTAGAACGAGCTGTTTTAGGGGGGCGTGGCAGAGTCTTAACTTCGATAAAGAATATCTCTTTGGGTTTGTGACTTTAGTCTTTGCAACTACAGGGATCTTATCTATGCACAATCAGCTGGTAACACTCCAAAGAGAAAGGAAAACTTGAAATCGCATCATATGACCCCTTTAAGCTAGTTTAAGCCCAGCGTTTTTGTTCTCATGTCCCAGCAGTTTGTGAATTCTAATGATGTGCATACATCACCAAACTGATGTTATGTGGCTAGTTGAGTGTGATGAGGTTTTATTAAAATAACTAGAATGACTTGTATAAACTAATGACTAAGCATGAATTAAAATGGATTAAAAATGATAAACAAATCAATGATCTTTTGCAAAGATTTTGAGCTATATTTGTCATTTACAAGCATGTTAAATGATTTGTAGTAAACAAGGTCCATGTAATGAGGCGACGGGGACGAGAGACGTGCGGATCCATTTGCAAAGCTTTTATTCAAAGGCGTGGTCAGAAACAGGCGAGGGTCAGACAATGGCAAAAGGTATATTGAGGGCAAGACACAAGAATAATCCAGGTCGAACTCTGGCGAACAATGTCCAAACAGGGTTATCCAAAAGGTTAATCCAAACACAGGCGATGGTCCAGGTGAGGGGTAATCAGTATCCAAACAGGGCGAGACGAGAGGGGTAATCCAGGATGCACAGGCAAGAATCAGAACACGAGAAAACAGGCAAGGCAAGGCAAGGCAAGACTATGACTAGACTATGGAAAACTCAAACAATGATGGGGAATTGGCTCCGTAAAGTAGCTACACTAAACAGCATAAACACTTAAACAATACTAGGCAGTTTGAACAGGATCTGAGTGTGTGTTTTATAGTGTGTGATAGGTTTCAGGTGAACGTGTAATTAGTGAAATGGCTGCTGGGAAATGTAGTCCGGGGTGACATGTGAAAGTCTGTGTAGTGAGCGAGTCATGAAAATGGAAGAGTGACCTCTGGTGGTAATTGGACGGAAGTCCATGAACCGGATTCGTGACAGTCCACCAGTACTGAGTTTTACTCAGGCAGCTGAATTTTATGTTTATATCTTGAATATTGTGTTCTTCCAGACAGTAATAAATATTAATAAATCAAATAAAATAAATATATCCAATCTTATAATGTTGTACTGTACTAAATGCTATTATTACAAAAAAAAGCCTGTTTCATGAAATATATGATTAGTAAGAGTTCATTTCTGCAATTAATATGAGCTGTTAATCACAGAATCATTGCTGACTGATTTCACTGATTTTCTCAATATACTCAGGCTGAGTCAAGGTTGATCATAATACTAGCTATTTTAATATATTTCTATTTTCTAATATTCTATTTTAATTTACCATTTGAATCATATTTGGGTTATTTGACAAAGCTTTTTAGACTGTGCAATTTCTATATCTGATGAGATCTATTGGTTTGGGAATGTTTTTAGTTGTTGCTGATAGGCTATTTAAACTCAGTGAGACTTACATGGTTTTCTTGTTCTGTAAGATTTCCTGCTGTCTGCCAGTACTGCAAATAAATATTGCATGAAAGAATGTCATAAAAGGCAGCAAATTTGGTCTCTCACTTTAGTTGTAACCACAAGTTCATGCCCTTAACAACAGGGGGACAAACATTTTTACAGTTGAAAGAAACATTATAATCTCCTCTCCACAGTGTTTCACATGCATTGCTTTTTTCTCTTCAAATTAGAATGAGAATCGTTTCCACCTGACCCCTCCATTTGTTTAAGTTAGAGGGTTGCCTTCATTGTAATACAGTCCAAGCACAGCTAGGCCAAAGAAAACAGCTGTTGCCTTGCCAGAAGACTATTGCTTCCTCTGTCTGTATACTCACAGTGGGATAAAACTACTGTTTGGTTGCCAGAGACTCAGTCAGGAGATGGTTGGTGTGTTGGGTGTGTGTGTGTGTGTGTTGTGTTTTGTGTTGTGTGTGTGTGTGTGTGTGTGTGTGTGTGTGTGTGTGTGTGTGTGTGAAGAGCACCCATGTTTGCATTTTACCAAGAAGGATCATGACGTTAATCTACATTACACCAAAATATTTCCAAATTTCTGTGCTAAAACATTTAGCCATGCGGGGATCTTGCCTGATTATGCTTTAGCTTCTAATAGCTAAACAGCTCTGCCGTGGTATTTGTTGTGTAGGGACAAATAAAATGAGCAGACGTTAAACAAAACCCTGCTATTGTGCTGGTGTGGAAGATAGATAGATAGATAGATAGATAGATAGATTGATGTGTGACTAGTAAATCTCTAGTCATTTTTTAACACATCATTGTCTGATTAACATCATCTTAACATTCATGAGTGATGCGAGTCTCTAGAGAGGATGAATAAAACTCATGAATAGTGGAGTCAGTGAAGCTTTCTGCATTGTGTTTTGTGCTCTTCTGTGACAATCTCGCTGTTTTGGAGACACCCCACAATCTGTTGCACTTATATGATATTCATTATAGCCTGAAAGAATGACGGGCCCTTTGGCCTTTCAGACAACCAGAGGAGCTTCTCCATCTCCTCCCATGGCCTGCCTCTGTTTCAGAGTCCCAGCATTCACATTTGAGTCCCAACAATGGTTAACACTGACAACACCGTCTTTCCCACCCAAGAGCCCTCCAGGTTAACTCAAGCTGAAGATACCTCCACGACCCACCCACCCACACAAACCCTCTCCATTGTCTCTCCAGCATATGTCTGTGAAACAGTGAGGAGAAGAGGGCATTGTTGGCTTTAGGGAGAAGTCAAGCAGGGCACATTAGCACATTAGCAGCCAGTCACCTCAGAGGGCCATGGGGCAGACCACTCTACAGGAATTCAAGACATCCATACAATCCTCTGCATTGATCTATCGATCCCAGTCCCAGAATGCTCTCTCAATTCAAAGCCCTCCAATAGTCAATAGCCTCTTGACCCATAGTGAAGCACTCAAGCCTACACCTCCTCAAAAAAAAACTCCGACCAGCCTTTTCCAGGAACGTCGTTACAGGCCGGAGGCCCTGTACATCAATGATGCAGGAGGACTGATGTCATGCATCTTGTGGGACACCAATCAATCACTCGGTAATAGCCCAATAAATGCACACGGTTTTGTAAATGGGAGGATAGATAACGCTTCTTCGCTCTTACGCTATTAGATATCAGGGCTTTGGAATTGATTTATCACAAGAAATTGTGACTTTCAGTTGATTTCCACTGTTACTCACCAGTGTGTCTATTAGTAAGGTCCTTAAAGGGATAGTTCATCCAAAAAAGAAAATTCTGTCATCATTTACTCACCCTCATGTCGTTCCAAACTTGTATGATTTGCTTTCTTATGTTGAACACAAAAGAAGAAACGACATGAGGGGGAGTAAATGATGACAGAATTTTCATTTTTGGGTGAACTATCCCTTTAACCTCGGTTACTCCAGTGGGACGCAATTAGTGTACTGTAAGATGAACATAAGCTTGGGTGAAAAGGTCTTGTAAATGGCAATTAACCACTTTTCTGTGTTAGTGAAGTGTTTTTTTTTTTACCATTATTTTTGTGCTATATACAGTTACCTATTCATATTTGATGTATAAGCAAATAATCAATATGATTAGCATTGCTCACATTTGGATTTTAAGGTAGAATTTGTGTTTGTGCTACAGACATGAATGAATAATCTCAAATCATGTGCAAATCAAGTAAGATTGTTTTTTTTAATGAATACTTTTATTCAACAAGGGTGCATTAAATTAATCAAAAGTGACCGTAAAGACATTTATAATGTTACAAAATGCTGTTCTTTTGAATTTTTTGCTCCTCAAAGAATCCTGAAAATTGTTTCCACCACAAAATGTAACCATTTTCAACTTTGATAGCAATAAGAAATGTTTCTTGAACAGCAAATCAGCACATTAGAATGATTTCTGAAGGATCATGTGACACTGAAGACTGGAGTAAGGATGCTGAAAATATAGCTTTGCATCACAGAAATAAATGAAATTTCAAAATATATTAAAATAAAACACATTTCTTTTAAATGGTAAAAATATTTTACAATATTACTGTATTTTAATCATAAATGTAGCCTTGGTGAGCACAAGAAAACATTAAAATAAAAACTAAAATACCCACTCAATGGTAAAGAAATGCACACTTCAGCAGCATCGCTCCTGGCTTCATTACTGTAACATAATTCAGTAAACTGTTGTGTACTTGTGTGAATATCAATCACTGTGCAAAAAAGAAATGCTCAATCTATGAGTTCTTTGTTGGCTGACGAAAAAGTCTTGATTCAGACAGACACTCATTGAAAGCAAATTATTATTGCACTGCTAATGACTCCCAGGCCGCTGTGGAGAGCAGCTAGTATGATCAATCAGCTGCATGCGGCTCCACCAGCTCTCAGCTCAATACTGATCAATGCTCTCTAATAAGCACCAATAAATCACAGTCCTGATGGCTTACTGGCTGAATCCAGTATCAGTATCATTCAATTGACTCTAATGAATATCCATACACAGCAGCAGTGTTAAATGAAGAAGCAATGTGCAGATGCTGAGTAAGCACTCCACAGAGACAGTCCTCACAAAGACAGTAAATCTTTCTTTGTTCAATCCATGTAGAATTTATGCCATAAAGCTAAAATAAGCACACAAACAAATCAACCCAGTGGATTGGTTCTGCATAAAGTACTTCTGATGTGTTGTTATTGGATGCTTTTAGATGTATCAAAAGGATGAGACATGAAGAATATCGTCTTTTGTCTGAAAAAGGGTGCATACACCACACGACCCCCACACACACACATGATCAAATGCTGATGTGTCGCAATCTGCTCAATTCTGCCAGTCGTTGTATGGAACTACTCGTGGCATTTGTTGTCTCCCTCATGTGGTGTGTGTGTGGTTGTGTGTGTGTGCAGAGATTTTGCTGTCTCTCCTCCTACTGTCCTGTGTAATAAAAGTGAAAAGCCCACAAATATATACTATAAAACAGGGACCCTCAAATCTGGCCCACGAGATCCACTTTCCTGCAAACAGTAGCTCTCAAACCCTAATCAAACCCCTGAGCATGCTAATCAATGTCTCTCAGGATCATTAGAAAAATCACCGTAGCGAGTTTGATCAGGTTTTGGAGCTAAACTCTGCAGATGCATTGTACCTCCAGGTAAATTTGAGGAACCCTGTTGCTATCAAACATACTGTACAGAGATATGTCCAGTCACCGATTTTTTGATAGATTATCTGTACTTAGTGTGTATAGTAAATAACAAAAAAAAATCTACTTCTAATGTCTTTTATTTTGAACCTAGTTTTAGTATTTTTCTGGCCGTTGTACATGTCTGTTAGTACTATTCCACTGTAATGAACCGTTAACAAAGAATTAAAAAAGTCCCCAGTAAAAATAATGACTTCCTGACATCATATTTGAGGAAGTGACATCATTGCATATATTTTGACCACAGACCAGTGTTTCAATATTCTCACTTATATTGTTAATGTCAAAGTTCATGCTTTGTTAGAGGGGGGGAAAACTCACCAAAATGAAGTGATACATAAAAATTTTGGTTTTCACTATTTTAGTTATGAGTCTGTGATTTTGTAGATAGATAGATAGACAGATAGTGGAGGTGCGGAGTTGCGTTCGTGCGTCGTGTGATGTCCATGTCCCAACAGATGGGACGGTCACTGCATCCCATCAGCCCCTTCTGCCAGCAGCATGATGGACCACTGTATGAGACCTTTGGGAATCCCCAGGTAAGCCCTCATCCAGGATAAGAACTGTCAATGAATGTGATTGATCCTCCTGCAACTTTCCACCCTCACACACACATCTGGAGAGACGCTGCTCTCTTTCTGTCTCTATCAGTCACACACACACTGATCCATGCCTCTCGAACTGATCAAAGCATTATTCATCAGGCACAGGAAGAGGACCTTCTGTCCACTTAGAAACCATTACAAGTTGAACTACACAACCTGACCTCCCACAGCTGTAACGGGCTATATACTCACATACTTGTGAGTGTGTCAAATGACAGACCATCTGCTTATTACCCTGTTACATTCTAGTTCTTCAGAAGTCTGAGGATTAACTTCTTTTTCTTCACATTTTGAATGATGAGATGAGATCTCATTTGCAACAAAGAAACAGTACGAGAAACAGGTTTTCACTGTTGTTTCTCTCTCTCTCCAAATGTCATTGTAGTCTAGGAGAAACAGTTGTGATTTTATTTAAGTCATTTAGCATTTGTGATTTTACTTTCTTACATGAGTAAGAAAGAGTGAGTTAGCGAGCAAATTAATTAGTAGACCTTTCTGTAGAAAGAGAGTTCAGTTCAGACAGTAGAGGTCAGGAGAAACACTTCCAAAACATCCCTGAAGTTTGTACTAGGCCCAGGATGTTTGGCAGGCGAGTTGAATATTTTCGACAGCTGAGGCATTTAAGCGCTACAGAATAACAGTATTACAACATTCAGTCGTTGGGTCTGGCACCAGGCGGAGGCCCCCTGAGGAGGAGAGAGAATCAGCTGTTTCAGCATGCATGCATTTGTTTGAGTGTCTGCGGGGAGGGCATGTGTTTTTACTGCCCTGCAGTTCTGACATAAAAGCAATAAAATAAAGTGATTCTCGATGGAGAAAGAACAGCTTATTCTAAGATCTGTGTACCTGCATGAAAAGCGTGCTGTTATGAGGACAGTATATCATATGGGAAAGGGTAGTGGTGGGTCCATTTGCGCTGGGATCTCTTGAGGAGGTACTTAGGTTGCTGTAAACTGATGCCGAGCAGCTCTGGACAGCTGGACTAGCTCATCTGTCTATAGGCTTTCATCAAAGAACTGCCTTTTCTGCTTCAGCCCCTAAGGATTTCCTTACAACCAGCCTATACTCTCGCTCTGTGTGGGGTCCGACATGATCATGTAACCAAAGCTTATTAAACATTAATGTAACATTCATAACATACATAATTTATCAGAACTTTTATGTCAAGTAAGAATACAATCAGATGATCCGCACAAAATCATAATGATCAACTGCCAAGCGTATAGGGTTCTTGCTTATTTTGTAATAATGATGCCTTGAGATTATCACACTTATGAAATATGTTTTTAATTGAAATTACATTATTATGTGAATAGAAAGAGACTACCAAGTGATACAAAAGACATGAAACCAGCAAAAATTGGTTGCCAATGGTCAATTACAGTACGCTTCAGTGGTCATTGAGCAAGGGATAATGTACGTCCAACCAGCTGTTACTGCAAAATTAATGTCGCAAGTAAATATTTAGACAAAATAATGATTTGAGGTGAAATATTTTATTAGCTCATCAAATGCAACAATTAGGCATACACTGTATTAAGGTCCTAGATCACATAATTATCATGACTCACAACTTTTTAGAACTGTTTTATGTTTTAAAAAACATAAAACACAACTGTTTTATTCGAAAAGAGGTTTCATCAGCTGAACAATTGGCATATTGTTAAACAATAGTGCAATCCAATGAACGCACTGTACTTCTATCCCTCTCAACCTCATTTTCATTCCTGTCAAAAATAAAATAAATAAATATGCCTTTACCCTTTACCCTAAGGTCTATTGATCAACCAAAAACAAGTGCAATTTTTCAGTTCTTGACAGAAGTCTTCTGAAAGTTGATTTCCTGGATATGTTGTGTAAGATCCATCTGTGCTGCTAAGCACTGATTTCTCCAGCATTGAGATGTGTGAAGGGTCTGGAGTGGGTGGCTTGGGATAAGATGCATGTCAAGTGTGATTGCATTGCATTATTCTTACGGCTGTGACATTTCTCACATCTAGATACCGTTAATGTATCAGGAGATGCATTGGAGGTGTTTAAGGCCACAGGTAACAGGCATGATGTTTGCAAACAGCTCCAACATACTGCAAATGTAAGTAACCAGATATTCAGTTGGTTACCATTTTAATAGAGATTTCTTAGTTTGTCAAGCTGAACACAGGAGCATTCACAACATTACAATATAAACTTATTAAGTGCACAGCGACGATTACGAATGCGGTGATTTTAGCTTATGAAAGAAAAATTTTGTGGTCCAATTACGCCACCTGCTGGTGCTATATGTATTAAAAGACGATATTTATATGTGACCCTGGACCACAATTTTTTTTAAATTTGAGATTTAAGATGAATAAATAAGATTTCCATTGATGTATGGTTTGTTAGGATAGGATAATATTTGGCTGAGATATAACTATTTGAATATCTGTAATCTGAGGGTGCAAAAAAAAAAAAAAAAACTAAATATTGAGAAAATCAGTGCTTTAAGTTGTCCCATGCAAGTTCTATAACACAACTGCTATTCCTCCCAACAATTAAGTTTTGCCATATATCTTTATAGTAGGAACTGTTAGCAAACATCCTTCCAATCGGAAATATGATTCCTCTTAACTGTATATACCCACTGTTTATCTTGGCATCACCACGAAAGAAATTTATCATTTTGACCCATACAATGTCTTAGTTGATATTATCTACCTACAATATCTTTTGGCTACTTATGACTGGTTTTGTGCTCCAGGCTTTCACATACTGGATAGTTAGTATTCTTATATCCCTAATTGTCATATCATAGTTGCAAATATGCATTTAACCAAATGGCGTGTATCTTCAAATAAACAACACATAATCACCAATAGAAGATCAGTGATTCTGATGTTTGTACTGTACCTTTGTCTGCCCACCAAGAATTTCGTTTTATGAGTGAAGTGCAGAGTGGATCTTGGCTGAGGGATCAGGGCAAAACTATAACATGGGCGACTCATTAAAATGTCTGTTCCAGACCATTTTTTTAAAATCCTAAATTGAATTTACGTTTTTGTACATTGTGCATTGCATTGCAGCATAATGTGTACATTGGGCAAGAGCATTGTGTCACACTTTCTGAATATTTCCTCGGACATTAAATCCGTACATTACTCGTACCGTCGGTCTATATTTTTGTGAAAGTCGTTCGCACCCCATACACACAGTAACTAGTTAGCGATATTTTCTGTCAATAGGTTGTTATTCCTGGCGTTGCCTCAACCGTGATCGGCTAGCCACATGACATTTCCATTAGTATATTTAACGTTGTATCCACCGTACCTTGGCTACCGTCCAACTGTTTTTGTTTTGCGCTCATTGTAAACTGCGACTTTTTTGTCAAAGCATATCCTCTCATTGTTGCTGTTCAAACTACAGACGTTGTACCTTCTATAGAAGCCTGTGCATTGCACTAAAATACCCTATCAGAATTTTATCTCTTTATGTGGATATCTCTGCTTCCTTTCTGTAACCGTAGTGGCGTGAGCCGTAGATTTATCCAAATGAACATTATAGTGAGCGTCACACTTCGGGAGAGGGGAGTGAGAGCAAGAAATTGCTTGGGGGGCCAGGGGGGTGTACGGCGGGTTTGTCAAAGGTAATATAGGTTTTATAAGCCATCGGGACGAAAAATTGGTGTTATAATATAATAATATTATTAGTATTATTATATATTCAGGTCCATTAGCAGAGACGTTTTATAATCCAAAGGCTTGACAAATTATGAAGACAATGAAGTTCAGAACAATCAAGACAATATAAGCAAGTGCATGACAAGTCCGGTTGGCCAACGCAGTAACTAGCAATTTTTTTTTGTAATTATAACAATAAAAAGAAACCAATAGATGAAAGAATGAGAAAGCTAGTGTTATAGTCCTTTTATTTTATTATTTATTATTTGATTCAAAGAATAACAACCATCATTGTCCTTAATCCCCCTGAAAATGGCTCAGAAAAGCCTAATTTAGTCTGAACAATTGCAATAATTCCAGTAATAATAGGGAAATATAGTCTAATGTTATCAAACTGGGTTTAATCAATTATAGCACTATATTACTACAAAATATGTTCCTGATAAATTACCGGTTACACGTCCCTTACCAAAAAGTAGTATACTTCAAGTTTATTTATCAAGTATACTTAAGTAAAGTTCAAGTATATATTTTAAGTATACTTTATGTAGTAGGTATACAAATATCAGTGTACTAGTAGGTTACTTGTAAGTGTACTATTTCTATACTCCTTGGGATTAAATTGGCCCACTTTGTAGTATATAAATGTATACTTTTAAGTATACTTTAAGTAAAACAGTAGTCAACTTTGAGTGCCCAATTAGTTTACATTTATGTTTTTAGTTTGTACTGCAACTATTCTAAATGTGAACTTATAGGTATACTGATAGTTAATTTTATACTTGTAGTAGCATTTTAGTACACTTTGAAGTATAGTCTCAGTAAAATACTAGTTTAGTAGTTTTATACTGCAAGTATACTCTTAAGTTTTCTTTAAGTGAACTTTACATTATACTTTAAGTATACTATTATGTCCCTATTTAGGTATTATTTTGTATATATTTTGTTACGTGAATATCTGAACATACAAAACATCAAAAGAACAGGGTATCTGCTTGTAAACAAAAACATTTTATTCTAGCTTCATGCATTCTTTTTTTAAACACTTGAATGTGGATACGTTTCATAAATAAAAAATAAAGAAATAAACAACATTTTGAAAAAAAAGCTTAAAAAAAAGACTATGAATTGGATTCAGAAATCAGAATGATAAACAAAACATAGAGTCGCTCAACACCCCAAAGCTTGACAGTCATCATTACCTCTTCATTGGTCGACATATTATTCCATAACGTTACACAGTTTTGACGCTGTTTTATGTCTGAAGATCATGTTAGAATACATGTGGAAGCATCTGATGTTTCGGTTTCTTCTTCACTTGTGTATTTTGGAAATTCTGTACAGAAGATGTGTACTAGCGCCCCCTACAATATAACAATGAAAACACGGATTCTAGGAACACAATTATAGCTACAATTTTTATACTTTTTAAATACTAGTCAGTAACTTATAAGGTATATCAGCAAGTTATACTTAAATGTCCATTGGTTAAGTATATTTCTGAGAGTACATAAAGCCCATTTCTGAGAAGTACATGAAAAGTAGACTGAAAGTATACTTTCCTATTTTTTTTAGTTTAAAAGAAGTATACTAATAGCACACTTGAATAAACTTCTTTTTCGTAAGGGTATGTGGAAGTGGAACGTAAAAGAATGTATTTTCTTCATATTAAAATGAGAACTGTATTCCCAATGACCACAAGATGGAAGCAAAATCTAATTGAAAACAAATCAGTCCTATTTGCCAAGTATAGACATGTCCTGGATCAACATAACTGTCCAAAAAATAGACTTTACCCAATCCCTACCCCTAAACCAAACCATACACATAATTTATTCTTAAAACAGTGTGAAATGATAGCTGATTAACAAGGGTGTAGAAGCACCTAACCCTGACTGTAAGCCTAAAACAGATCTTTCCTGAAAAGTTATCCCTCAATTCTGATTGGTTGATAGGAATGTTGTTCCAGGATCAACAAGGATGTTGATCCAGGAACATGTACTTGGTGAAATCACGCTCACCTGTGCTCTTCCTCGTCAGTGGGCTGACTGACTCATTTCGGTTCTGCTGTTGTATTGTTTATGTAGGGCGACTGGGCGAGACTTGACTTTCATCCATCAGGATTTGCTTGTTTGGATGTTTCATAAGTAGAATAACCCAGATTAGTATGAATTTACTAAAACAATGCTTAAATAGGTATCTGCCTTATGCTGGTTATCAAACATCCCACGGAAGTCCTTTTTTCTTTGGAATACCATGCACTGATGAATGTTTACAATAAGTGTTACACAGAAACAGATACAAGGTATAGCCTGTACAGATATTGCTTTCACACAGTCATTACTTTTCTGTAGTAATATATGACTGCTGGATGTATTGGTTTCGTGAGGAGGAAACGATGACAGTGTGTGGAGCAAGTACTGTACAGTCATCAGAAAGAAATGACATGTACAGTACAGTGTAAACTTCCTGCGGACGATGGTGGTGCTTGACTAAGAGAGTGTTACATCACAGAAGGTTTTGGTCAGGCTGCTGGGAAGTAGAAGGAATCCAGATAGGCTATATCAGATGGATTATTCATCTTGAACAGTTTGTTTCTGCAATTGCTGCCTCTTTTTAATGGAAGAATGTACTAAATAGGAAGTTACCAATGGAACAAAACTCACTCCTAATGATGATGACAAAATTATTTTTTATATTTCTCACTGGTCCAAGTAACTCAGAATCAATATCACAAGCTTTATTGTATTTTTGTGCGCTTTTCCTTTCCCCCCAACGGTTTGTTAATGGTGGACGCAAGTTTGAAAATAACAACAAAGTTACATGCAAGTCAGCGTTTGGTGCTGTTCCTGACACCTTTAAACACTCTCAGGGTCAGGATGGAAAATTCATGACGGAGGCAAAGAGCTGCTATGAATATCAATGGCATGTCTGAACACGGCTGTTAAAATAGACAGGAAGCTGTCAGTGGGACATTGAGTACTGCTCACACTGAGCGTCATGAATCCTAATAGGGGTGTGATGAAGCTGCTTCTAAAACAGAGAGAGAATGACTGGCTTACCTTATGACCCCACATGATACAATATATGCAATTGTGGCATGCTGTTTTGGAAGGAGTCATTCATCCCCATACTGAGCTTTCTGGCATCATCATTCATAATGAAACTAAAAAGCAATCATTTTGTACTGCATTATGTACATATAAATAAATATTATGTTCTTTTTTATGTTAGTTATTATTTAAAAAATCTGTGAAACATTTTTGGTATTAGTAGGCTATATATACTATCAATTAAAAAAATCATATATTATATATTTATAAAAAATAAGTATTTATATTAATCAAGTATGAACACAATAACTAAAGACATAATACATATAGAATATCAAAACGGTATGGAGGGCCAAATTACTCAAAATTAAATCATTAAATAAATGTTTGAATATATAAATAATCTTAATACAACCCCAATTCCAGAAAAGTTGGGACATTTTGTAAAATGCCATAAAATCAAGAATATGTTATCTGTTCATTCTCTTTAAATTTTATTTAATTGACTAAAGTACAAAGACAAATTTTCCAATGTTTTCACTGGCCAACATAAATGTATTTTGTAAATATGAACAAATCTTGATTTTGATAGCTGCAAAGCACTCCCAAAAAAGTTGGGACAGAGGCACGTTTAACACTGTGTCACATCAACGGTCCTTTTAATTACAATGTTTCATTGTTTGGGAATTAAGGATACTAATTGTTAAAGTTCTGCAAGCAAAATTTTTGTCCAGTCTCGCTTGATACAAGACTTCAGATGCTCAGCAGTCTGTGATTGTTGTCTGATTCTCCTTTTCATGATGAGCCATACATTTTCAATAGGAGTCAGATCTGCTGGCCAGTCTAGCACATTCACTCTGAGTCTACGAAACCATGCTGTTGTAGCACATGAATGAGAACTGGCATTGTCTTGATCTAATAACCATGGACTTCCCGTGAAAGACATCATCTTGATGGCAGTATATGTCTCTGTACAATCCCAGTATATGCCTCCATGTCAATAGTACCTTCTCACATATGCCAGTCACCCATGCTGTTTGCTCTGCTGAACCCCCATACCATGACAGACGTTTGCTTTTGCTTCTGTCGCTGATGAAAGTCTGGATGGTCCCTTTGGTCTTTGGGACTGAGAACTCGAAATCCATTTTCGGAAACAAGTTGAAATGTGAACTCATCTGAGTACAGCACACATTTTTTGACTATCTGAGATGAGCTCTGGCCCAGAGAACCAGAGAGTTTCAAGTTGCATTTCTTGATGCAGCAGCAGACCGTGGTTTTCTGAATGAATGAATGAATAATAAATAAATACATTTGTATGCAATTATGCATTCATTTATGTATTTAATTATGTATTTAACGATTTATTTATATATTTCAACATTTATTTAACTTTGAGTAATTTGGCCCTCCATACCTTTTTGATATTCTATATGCATTATTTATTTAGTCACTTGTGTTACTCTGATTAATATTTAAAATTATATATTATTTTATAAATATATAATATATGATTTTTTTAATTGATAGTATATATAGCCTACTAATACCAAAAATGTTTCACAGATTTTTTTTTTCAGACCTGATGTGGTATTTTGTTTAATGTTATATATATATAATATATATATATATATATTATGGTTTGATATCACATTCAAGACTAAGGGTTTTAATAATGTATGAGTGGTGTAGGAGCACACCAGTGGGTTAAAAAAGTGAGAGCCTTAAAAAGCAACCTTTAAGTCTTATCCTAGTAATAGAAATAAACTGGGTATGCTATATAAAACTTTAACTGAGTATATGTAAATAAAGGAGTTAACATGCTTTTAAAATGTGTCACGGTTCATAGATGCGTCGGCCCCTTCTGGTCGGTCGGTGTATTGCTGTTGATTGATCACTAGGTTCAGCTGTGGCTCGTCAGCTGCCCTATATCAGTCTCAGCGTTGGTCTTGTCTTTGTCAGATCGTTGTCTCATGTCTGTTTTCGTTTCAGTGTCTCGTGTGCTGCTCAGTTCCTGATTCCTGCTCTCTGGTGGATTTACTGACCGTTGTTTGGGATTATTGGACTGGTTTCCACTCGTTGTCTCATTGGTTGAGGATTTGTGCCTCTTGCTCACTGCAGCCTAGCGTTACCGAGGAGGCCTGTCATCACTGCATCCACGACCATCTGTTTGCTGTGACTTTGCTTGTTTTGTTCACGTTTAATAAATTACCATCTAACTTCGCATTTGAATCCATCTTGTATTACCTGACAGAACGATCTGACCTGAAACATGGATTCAGCGAGTGCGTCTGACGTCAGCTAATTTCTGTCTAACAGTGTTACACGTTTAGACCGACAGGAGGAACAGATGGTGGCTACGGGTCGTGCCGTGCAGGCCTTGGTAACACAGGTATCCGAGCTCACTACCCAGCTTCAACATCTGAGGGCCGATCCCGCAACATTAACCACTGCGCAAGCTCCACGGCTGTTTCCCCTCAATCATCGCTCACTACTCAACACGAGCCACGTTTGCCACCTCCTGCTTCATACTCTGGTGAGCCTCGCCTTTGTCAAGCTTTTTTTTAACCAGATGCTCATTGTTTTTTTTTCTCTCCAACCCCAGACTTTCTGTACGGAACGATCTAAGGTGGCTCTGGTGTTGACACTACTGTCTGGGCAGGCAGCTTTGTGGGGAACAGCCGTGTGGGAGAACCAACATCAATGCTGTTCCTCGTTCTAAACACTAGCGGAGGAGATGAGGAGAGTGTTCGACCGTGCTGTGACGGGACGTGAAGCAGCTCGGTTGTTGGCCGAACTATGCCAGGGTGCTCTTTCGGTCTCTGATTATTTGATCGAGTTTCGTACCCTGGCGGCCGAGTGCAAGTGGAACGAGGAGGCGCAGTGGGATATGTTCCTGCATGGGCTAGCTGATCGCATCCAGAGAGAGATCTTTATGCTGAAACTACCTGCTAAACTGGATGATCTTATTTCTCTTGCCATTCGTGTGGACGCTCGTTTACAGCAGCGTGAACAACGGGTGTTAAGGCGGGCAGCTCCGGTTTCTTCGGATCTCTGTGCTCCGTTCTCTGGTGATGCGGTCAGCTCAGCACTAGATCCAGAGCCCATGCACGGTGGGTAGGGCTTGGCTATCCCGGGAGGAGAAGAATCGTCGTTGGTCCAGAGGGTTATGCCTGTACTGTGGAACGGTGGGACATTTTGCCTCTTTGTCCGTTAAAAGCCAGTGCCCGGCAGTAGATGGGAGGTTACTGTCGGCTGGGATGTCACTGGAGAAATCATTTTCTACCACTCTCCTCCCGGTATGGCTGCAGTGGGAAGGCACTCTTCACTCTTGTCAAGCCCTCGTGGACTCTGGCACCGAAGGTAACTTCATGGACTATCAGTTCGCTTCCCAACTTCACTTTTCTGTGTCCTCTCTCAATCAGCCCATTTCCATCAACGCTCTCAATGCTCAAGATCTTCCTACTATCACTCACACTACTGGTCTGTTGACTCATTACATCAGGAAATCATTCAGAAATCATAAGTTTTCTACTGGTTGACTCCACTCGCTCCTGTGGTTCTGGGTCATCCGTGGCTCACTCTCCATAATACTCACATTGACTGGCGCTCTAATACTGTTTTGTCGTGGAGTGAACGTTGTCATGCTGTTTGTCTTAAGTCTGCTTGTTCGTCTGTGTCTAGTTCTGTTTTCCAGGAGGAGTCGGTGAACCTGTCAAACGTGCCCAAGGAGTACCTGGACCTGAGGGAAGTGTTCAGTAAGTCTCGGGCTGCTTCTCTCCCTCCGCACCGTCCCTATGACTGTGCTATAGATTTAGTGCCAGGTAAGTCTCCGCCTATAGGCAAGCTTTATTCGCTCTCTGCTCCGGAGAGGGAGGCCATGGAGATCTATTTCTGATTCTTTGGCAACTGGGCTTATCCGTCCTTCCTCTTCCCCTGCCGTTGCCGGGTTCTTTTTTGGTTACACTTTACTTGAAGGGGTGTGCATAAGACTGACATGACACCTACATAACCATGACATGACACATGTCATGAATCTGGGGGGGGGTGGGGGGTGGAGGTTTATGCATGTTTATGAAAATTGTCATTAAGTGTCATTTGCTCAGTTATGTTATTTTTAATGCAAAGATGACATTGTTTGAGATGTCTTTGTTATGGGCTATGGTTAGGGTTAGGTCAAATAATGCCATATTTGCATTACAAATGACATAACTGAGCGAATGACAGTTGTCATAAACATGCATAAAACCTCCTTCATATTCATGACATGTGTCATGTCATGATTATGAAGGTGTCATGTCAGTCTTATGCACACCCCTTCAAGTAAAGTGTTACCCTTTTTTGTGAAGGAAAAAGGACGGATCTCTGTGGCCGTGTATTGATTATCGAGGGTTGAACAGCATCACGGTAAGGAATACTTATCCCTTGCTGTTGATGTCTTCTTCCTTCGAACGGCTACCGGAGGCAGCTTCTTCACCAAACTGGACTTGCGCAACGCCTACCATTTGGTTCATATAAGGGAGGGGGATGAGTGGAAAACCACGTTTAACACCCCCAGGGGGCACTTTGAATATCTTCTTCTTCCTTTCGGCCTTTCTAACACCCCTGCGGTATTCCAAGCACTCGTCAATGATGTGCTGAGAGACATGGTAGATCAGTTCATATGTCTACCTGGATGACATTGATTTTTTTTTTTTTCCTCTCCAGGAACCTGTTCAGCAGGTCAGACGAGTGCTTCTGAGGTTGCTCGAGAATGGGCTTTTTGTCAAGGCGGAGAAATGCGTTTTTCATGCACAGTCTGTTCCTTTTTTGGGATACATCATTTCGGCCGAGGGGGTGTGCATGGATTCCGAGAAGGTTCAGGCTGTGGTGAATTAGCTAACCCCAGATTCCCGCAAGGCCCTGCCGAGGTTTCTGGGATTCGCCAATTTTTACCGGCGTTTTATTCGCAACTTCAGCCAACTAGCTGCCCCTCTGACTGCCTTGACCTCCACCAAAGCTGCTTTCAGGTGGTCTAATGCAGCTCACGTTGCATTTACCAACCTCAAGAGCAGTTTTGTTTCGGCTCCTATTCTGATTGCCCCTGATCCTTCACGTTCGTTGTGTGGAGGGCGACGCTTCAGAGGTGGGGGTTGGTGCGATTCTATCCCAACGTTCTTTTTTTTTTTCTTCTGCGACGATCGACTGCCCCCTTGCGCTTTGTTGCTGTTTTTTTTTTTTTTTTTTTTTTTTTTTTTTTTCTCCTCAAACATTCATCATTTTTCCCCCTCGCCGAACAGAACTATGACATTGGCAATAGAGAGCTGTTGGCTATTAAGTTAGCTTTGGAGGAGTGGTGCCATTGGTTGGAGGGCTCCTGGGGTGCCCTTTATCGTCCCCCCCCCCCCCTTTGGGAAAACCGGATCACAAGAACCTTGCGTCATCAGGTCTGCTAAACTCTCACCAAATCCAGGCGGACTCTAGTAAATTTTTTTTTTTTTTTATTTTTTTTTTTTTTTTTTTATATATCAATACTCCACTCCCGTTCGTTTTGACTTATCCTCGGTTGCCAAGAACATCAGCCTGCTGCTTTGTCCCCTGCATTTTCGACCCAAGTAACTTCCGATCGACAGACCACTCGAGTAAATTTTTCCCGAGAGACTTGTGGTCTCCACCATCACTTGGGAGATTGAGTCTAAGGTCCGCACGGCCTTACAAGGGGTAATGCCTCCGTTTGGATGTCCACCGGGTCGGTTATTTGTGCCGGAGGGTTTAAGGTCAGACGTCATCCGCTGGGGCCACTGTTCCAAAGTTGCTTGTCACCCGGGGATTCATCTAACTAATTCACTGATTAAACAAAGTTTCTGGTGGCCAGTAATGGCTTGTGACATTCGGGATTTCGTTTTGGCCTGCTCCGTTTGTGCTTGTAAGACTTCCAATCGTTCCCCGGAGGGTCTCCTTCAAACGCTGTCTGTCCCTTCGAGACCCTGGTCCCACATAGCGCTAGATTTATTTTCCGCCCTACCTCCGTCCCAGGGTAACACGGTTGTTTTGACCGTGGTGGACCGGTTCTCGAAGGCGGCCCATTTTATTCCCCTGCCCAAATTACCCTCTGCCAAGGAGACAGCGGTTACTGTCATTGATCACGTCTTTCGCATTCATGGCCTCCCGACGGACGTGGTTTCTGACAGGGGTCCCCAATTCGTTTCCAAATTTTGGAGAATTTTGTCGGCTACTGGGGACGAGTGTTAGTCTGTCTTCTGGTTTTCATCCTCAGAGCAACGGGCAGACCGAGCGGGCCAACCAAGGGCTGGAACGGGTGTTACGATGTTTGGTTTCGCAGAACCCATCCTCGTGGTGTCAACAACTCTCTTGGGTGGAGTATGCGCACAACTCATTGCCAGTGTCATCTACGGGCCTTTCTCCGTTTGAGTGTAGCATAGGGTACCAGCCACCTATTTTTTCTGATCTGGAATCCGAGGTCGCGTTCACACCTCTGCCCACGCCTTTGTCCAGAGGTGTCACCGCACTTGGAGAACTGCTCGTCAGATGCTTCTCCGGGTGGGGGCGCGCACCAAGGTCCAGGCCTATCGCCACCGGTCGAAGCCTCCCATCTACATCGTCGGTCAAAGTGTGGCTTTCTAGTAAGAATGCTCCGCTCCGTGTCTAGTAAGTTGGCTCTTAAATTCATTGGCCCATTCACTGTCACTGAGATCCTTAGTCCAGTGGCAGTCCGCCTCAAACTTCCTCCAGCGTACAGGAGGATCCATTCTGTCTTTCATGTGTCTAAATTGAAACCCGTTTTTCGTTCTCCTATTAATTCCCCCCGCCGCGTCTCGTAGATGGGGAACCTGTTTATTCGGTTAATCGCATTCTAGACGGAGGGGGACGGGGATTCCAGTATTTGGTGGACTGGGAAGGTTACGGTCCAGAGGAGAGAAGTTGGGTTCCTGCCAGGGACATATTGGATCACTCCCTCATCGGTGATTACAATCGACGGGTAGGTTCTCCTGTTAGCGCCGAGAGGTCGCTCGTTGGCTCGTCAGCTGCCCTATATCCGTCTCAGCGTTTGGTCTTGTCTTTGTCAGATCGTTGTCTCATGTCGGTTTTCGTTTCAGTGTCTCGTGTGCTGCTCTGTTCCTGATTCCTGCTCGCTGGTGGATTTACTGACCGTTGTTCGGGATTATTGGACTGGTTTCTACTCGTCTCATTGGTTGAGGATTTGTGCCTCTTGCTCACTGCAGCCTAGCGTTACCGAGGAGGCCTGTCATCACTGCATCCACGACCATCTGTTTGCTGTGACTTTGCTTGTTTTGTTCACGTTTAATAAATTACCATCTAACTTCGCATTTGAATCCATCTTGTATTACCTGACAATTATTTAAATCATGAGCAGTCCAAGAAATATATCTTTAGTTGCACTGCATGCATTTAGTGTCCTGCAGTCATATAAATTGCTCGTTCTGACATTCTCTACATTTTAATATAATGTTTTTATGTTAACAAATACCGATAGGAGTGCCGTGTGCTATTCCACATGGAAAAAGGTTCTCTAAACACGACGGGCCCCACTTTATATTAAGTGGCCTTAACTACTATGTACTTACATCAAAAATTAAGTACAATGTACTTGTGTTCATATTGTACTGCAAAACACTTGCTGCTATTGAGGTGGGATACGGGTAAGGTTAGGGACAGGTTTGTTGGTATGGGTAGGTTTAAGGGTGGGTTAAGGTGTAAGGAATGGGTCAACAGTGTAATTATAAATGTAATTACATGCAGGTATTTTTAAAATATAAGTACAATGTAAAAACATGTATGTACACAAGTGCATTGTACCAAATAATTAATTTAAACGTAAGTACATAGTATTTAAGGCCACTTAATATAAAGTAGGTCCCCATGATGTGTTCCTCACCAATGGCCAGAGGTATTACAGTTCATGTCCATTTCAGACTGTCTGAGGTCATGCTATTTTGCAGATTAAACCGAACCAGCATGGCCCAACATTTTGTATTTCTGCCCCACAGCCACATAGACAGTTTTATTGGACTTTGAGACTATCAGCAGAGATTCTTTAATAGTGTGTACGTGGACCGTTCCAGTGGGTGTGTTTATTTTTTTTAATGTTTGCAGTTCACATCCGAGTGGAAGTTTCAAGTGGGCAAAACGTTGAAACTGAAAGGTAATTTTAGCCTATATACGTGAGGGACTCAGACAGGTGCATGGACTGACATAAGAAGAGTGCACTCTGTTGAAGCCTGTAGAAAAAAAACTGTAAAAAATATTGAATGATATGAATAGTAAAACATTGCATCTGTCATTTAATTGCATCTGCCAGCAAGAAATGCATATCCTTTATTCAAAAAGGAATAAAGTGTGCACTGCAACACAAAAGAATATTCATTTTTGTTATGTGGTTTGTCTTCGTTATCGTTTTGAATCATTCAAAAATCTTGCTCAGGTACACCGGTTGCTAGGTGTGATTTATTTGTGAAATGTACTTCTCATGTGACTTGCAGACTTGACTTGTGTTTCTGACAGAACTGGATCTTGCTTGAGTCTTGCTATTATGTCTTTCATTTGTGTTTCACTTTCTGTCCTGGGAACCACTGAACCTCTCTTAGTCTATGAAAGGCCATACTAAACAGCCGGAAGCAGATTTAAGTAAAGAAAAAAAAGGCACAAAGGAAAACTACTTTCACATACTCACGAAACACCCATATCCAGATGCAAATTTAGTTTTGTTTTGTATAAAGAATGTGCAGGGTGTTTTATTCAGCCATTTTATAATAAAATGCTTATTTAGTCCTCCCTTGACTTCCTTATATTTTAGATAAAACAGCCTAAATAGCTCTGTAAAATAGCAGCAGCCCTTTGTCTAGATTACAACTCTGTACAACTATTGCTGCTTCATTAGCCAACAGTCTGGGAGGTGACTTGTACGCCTTATTAGCTGCTTTTCTTCCAGTCAATTTCAAATAAAATTAATAAAAAATGTATAAAAATAAACACATACATAAAAATATAGGCACAACTTATATTTGTCTATAAAACTCATTTTTAAGCAGTAGTAAGCAGAGTGTTAAAGGGATATTTCATCCAAAAATTAAAATTTCCCCATGATTTACGAACCTTAAGCCATTCTGTAGTATGGAATTCGGGTTTTAAACTTCGTTTTAAGGTGTCCTGTTGACAGTTAATTATACATTTATAACCAGGGGTGTCGAACGTCAGTCTAGAGGTTGTGCGTAACCCTAATCAAACACACCTGAAGTAACTTGTAGCGTCTGACACTCCCAACCACTATATAGTTTGTTAGCTAGATTCACAAATAATTGGTAACCACCCCAGAGCCGAACAAGACCATGGTTTCATGGTAACCCGATACATTTACAACCTTGTGGAATGCGAGACGACTCTTAGCTGCATTCTCCAGAAACAAAGGGACACAAATGCACAGGGAGAAAGGGACTTTTCTACTAATTAATTCATAGAAAAACCTTCTTTGAATGAACACCCATTTTCTTCTGGCCATTGTGTATATTATTGCTGTGTAGTATTTAATCTGTTGTATTATAGACTATGTTTATTCATGCTTACGATAAACCACTCATCCATATAAGTAACTATTTCATGTCTAGTATCTATGAATTAGCCTTCTTATGATCGAAAAAAGTGTGTATATTATATGCTGATACCTATGTAACATATTGATGTTCTAAGAATCGGTAATAATTTGTGCCTCAACACTCCAGCGAATTACATATGCAAAAAACCATGCTTACAGACAAAGAGTCATAAAAATACCCAGTATTTCCAACCTCCCGCTTGGAAATTCAACCTTTCTCATTGGACAAGCCCATCTTGAAAGGCGGTGAATATCTGCAGGCTTTAAAAGGCCACACTCCTTGTGACCCGCCCCAGTCGGTGGTTCAGTCATATGCTAAGATGAAGATGTGAGAAACGATCCAGGATACCAAAGCTCGTGCCAGGCTCCGGCCTAGTCCTTTGCATTCATCAAGTGACACTGACTCAAACTAGCTCTTTCTCATCAACCAACTTCAGCAAGATCTTGGGGCCTTAAGATTGCATCAGGAATCTTTTTCAGTCATACGCAAGTATCAAACTTAGTCGATTAAATTGATGCATTAAGTATCAGTTACAACTTTTTACAAAGGTGTGTTTGAACTAAAAAAACTGATGTTTCCTTCAGGCTGCAGATCCGCTGAACATCAAATGGTACCATAGCTTCATGTTATTTATTTCTCTTCTTTTTACTGCCTAAACATTAACTCCTTTTCCTAGACCAACTGTAAGCGTGTGTGTGTGTGTATGTGTATGTTAAACCAGCTTAATGTGTTTATGTAGTATGTTAGACTAGTTTAAGTGTTTATGTAGTTAATAAAACCTTACTTGTATCACACTTGACGTGTTCATTGTTTACTCATAACCGGAGTCAATAATCATGCAGATTACGTTACAAACTTATAGAATTGTACAATAAGAAAGTTATTTCCTTTAACCAGGAAATTAACGTTCTTAGAATTGACAAGACGGTGGACCCTGAGTGGTCAGCTAAATATCTAAAGCGGATCTAAAATATTCATAATTAAATAACTAGTTATGATTAATTATTCATAATTTCCATGAGTTGATAGCTACAAAATCAAGGTCCGGCAGGGTACAGAAAGCTACAGGCAGGTGAGTTTTAATTAGTCATATTAATTAACTACATGTACTTACTATATGGTTTAGGTTAGGATTAGGGTTTGGTTTAGAATTACTGTAATTATGCATAATTTATTGTTATTAAAATAGTAAGTACATGTAACATGTAACAAGGGACACCTTAAACAGGGGGATACATATTATAATATCCTGGCTTTTCCACACGGTATAATTGGCAGTGAATTTTTGAGTCAAAAAAGTGCATTTTTCAAAACCATCATAAACATATTCCACACGGCTCCGGGGGGTTATTAAAGGCCTTCTGAAGCGAATCAATGCATTTTTGTCAGCTAGCTGTCTTACACGTTCATGAGAGAGTGGCATTCCAGAGGATGATGTAGGACGAAGGTGAACGGGGTGATGAACGCGGAAGTACAGAGGAGAGAGCAAATCAAAACACTGGTCACGAATTAAAAGTACAAAACGAGGATTTGTAGAGAAAAATGTCAGGGGATTTCAAGATAAGCCAAGAGGAGATTGGTTTTCCTTAGCTGTAAACAAAACTTAGTTCTCACGAGACTAGCATATTCTCACCGGACCTTACGTCGTCTACGTCCTACGTCATCCGCTGGAACGCCACTCTCTCGTGAATGATCGTACAACAGTTAGAGGAGGCTAGAGATTACGGTTTATAAAGTTTTAAATATGTACCTTTTCTTACAAAAACATTGATTCACTTCAGTAAGCCTTTATTCACCCCCCAGAGCCACGTGAAGTACTTTTAATGATGGATTTATGCACTTTATTGGACTCTAAAAACTTTAAAAAAAACATTTACTGCCATTATAAAGCTTGAAAGAACAAGGACAAATTTTAATATAACTCCGATTGGATTCATCTGAAAGAAGAAAGTAATACATGGAACCCTGGATGACTTGAGGGCGTATCATGGGGTAATTTCATTTTGGGGTGAATAGCCCGGTTAAACATTTCCTCCAGTCAATATCAAATTCAAATATATAAAACACATATGTGACAGGGACTACAAAACCAGTCATAAGGGTTAATTTTGAGTTTTACACATCATCTGAAAGCTGAATAAATAAGCTTTGATTGATTTGTTAGGATAGGAAAATATTTGGCCGAGATACAACTGTTTAAAAATCTGGAATCTGAGGGTGCAAAAAAAACATAAATACTTCGAAAACCACCTTTAAAGTTGTCCAAATTAAGTCCAATGCATATAACTAATCAAAAATTAAGTTTTAATATATTTATGGTAGGAAATTTACAATATCTTCATGGATCAGGATCTTTACTTAATATCCTAATGATTTCTGGCATAAAATAAAAAATCAATAATTTTGACCCATACAATGGATTTTTGGCTATTGCTACAAATATACCCCAGCGACTTAAGACTAGTTTTGTGGTCCAGGGTCACATATATACATAAATTAATGCAGAATGTAAATTTGTCATTTAAAGCAGTAGTAAGTTTCCAGTTTAAAGGGTAAACAGTCAGGTGTGTCCAGAATTTTGACTGGTATATTACATCCTCTGTTAATTAAAATATATTATACATGTGCCCCAGATAAGAAACGGACAAAGGGTACAGAAGGTGCCTGTGCTTCAAACCTGTTGCTGTAACGGGAACAATTCTCACATACTGTACACACACACACAGAGAGATAAATCCCACCCCCTTGCTCGAGACTTTCCATAACACCTGTGGCTATGTATAGTGCAGAACAGCGGTCAGGATTTCAGCGCCATTATACACCCCCCCCGTCTTGTGTGGTTGACAACACACTCATGTGAGCTGATGAAAGCAAATGTGCGAGTGCCGAGAAAGCTAGAGAGTTCATTCATGAATGACCCCTCCCAACATAAAACCAGTGGGATAATGGTCACAGCAAGGTCCCTGCTCCTCCGACTCCTTGAAACTTTGTCATGATTATAACAGTAGGCTACAAAAGGCCATTGTTGCTTGAAGCTGTAACAGAAAGTGAATGCAGAAGGACTGAGTCAAGGTCAGGGCTAATGTCAGATATTCTGGTCATGCCACCCTGAAGACAATATGAAAGAAATATGGCGACTATGCCATGAGGTACAGGAGAGCAGTAAAACTTCAAGGCTCCATATGTGAAATACCAATAACAAATCCGTTTCATGTTGGCATTTGTTCCATGTGGTTGTGCAAACAAGAGCGAAATGATCTCTGGACAGACTGAAAATTTGTAATTTTGTCCCAGACAGGTAAATAAGAATCAGGACTGTGTCTTTTAACCAGTGGCAAACAAAACGCCTCATAAACAGACATACAATGTCAACTAAAGCCTCCCTCATATTTTGAAGGAAATATTAACAAATCGTCTCCAGATTGCTTAACATTATGGATTCTAATTTTGTTAGAAAACATTGTAACACTACAACTCCATTTGTTAACATTAGTTAAAGGTGGGGTAGGTGATTTGGTTCAAAAACATTTTTTGTTATGCTGGTTGAAAGTCTCTTTACATCCCGATAGCAATCACTAAGTTAAGTGGTCTAAATGTATTGGGGCCAGATTCCCTAAACAGGGCAAGTTAGCATTAGATCCCAATTACATAAAAGTGCTTAAGGGACGGGAAAATTCTGTGAGCGATTTACTAGCAAGGTGCACAAGAAGGCAAGGTAAGGCAAGTTTACTTATATAGCACATTTCGCACACAATGGTAATTCAAACTGCATTACATAAAAGAAAGTAAAATAATCATAAAAAATAATCACAAAAATAAAACAAGGAATTTAAAAACTTTGAAAATGATTTAAAAATTGATTTAAAATGAATAAGAACACAGAATCAACATCTAATTTCCATAATGACCAGTACAATCTACCAAGAGCAGTGCACATTACCACCTGCTTTAAGATGCTTTTTGTGGGGCTTTAAATAATGCACAAATACCAGTGCATCAGAGGTGTAAAGAGTACCTAAAAACCATACTTGAGTAAAAGTACAGATACCTTACAGTGAAAAATACATGTTACAAGTCACCAATTTCAAAACAATTTGAGTAAAAGTCTTAGAGTATCTGATTTTAACAGTACTTAAGTATTTTACTTATACTAAATATAGGTTCAAAGATGCACTAGTCAAAGAGACATACCAGTGAAAAACTGTAACGTTGTGGAGAAGCTGCAGAAAACAGGCAGAGGCAAGGATCTATGTGCAGGTATTTCATGGAAAAACTAGAACAAACAATAAGGCAAAACTCAAAGGGAACAAAGAACAGAATGACTGGCAAACAGACAACCATTACATTCAACAAATAACTAAAGAAAAACTAGGGCTATATAAACACACAGGAGGCTAACAAGCTTAACAAGACACACCTGGGGAGACTAATCAAAGGGAACCAATAAACAAATGGACTACAAACTGACTACAAACACCACAGGAGACAGGAAGTGACATAAAAGTCCAGGGAAAGGCACGAGAGCTGAAAACAAAAACAAGAATGAGTTGATTTGTGAGGAGAGCAATCACGTTTATTTTCTAAAACCAAAATAAACATAAAAGACTTAAAAACAACAACAACAAAAAAAACAATATCCTTAAAAAAAGGTCTCTTCAGTATAATGGATAAATAAAATAATGTTAAGTAAAATTAAAAAGCCGAAGCATTCTTACACTGGATGTGCTGGTTTCGGCCTCATTGCCAGCTGCAGTCATATCCTCATCTCATATATAAAACACCTCTGATTCACAAATACTTGCTAAGGAACTCGCATTCACATAAAGTAGCCTTATTGAAAAGTTTGGGTGAGTAAGGGCAAAACGCAGTACTTTCAGTGACCTGTAAAAGGCAGTATCACGTCTTTTGTAGCAGAAATAAACTGCCGCAGAAAAAGCTAGGTCCATGCAAAATGTAATTTGTAACTGCAACACTAATTTCAAATGTAGTGGAGTAAAGAGTACATATACTCATAAAAAAATGTAGTGAAGTAAAGAGTAAAAGTTGCTAATATCTTTTAAACTACAAAGTACCCGAAAAGATACTCAAGTACAGTAACTAAGTACATTTACTCCAATACTTTACACCTCTGCAGTGCATTGACGAGTGCAAATCTTAGTAAATCCCGTTGCGTGATTCATTTAAAGTCCCCCTGTAGTCAAATATTTAATCCCTTAAAACTTATCTTTGATAATCAAAATTACATATTTAAATGTTTTTCCTTGTGAAATTTTTTTTCTCATTCCTTAAAATAGCTTGAATGCACCCTTGCCTCATTTACTATACGCAGATCTATGAATATGCAAATTAGCCACGCCTCCACTCAGTCACACCGGCCAGCGCCTCCTGATCCACTGAACTGTAGTAAACGTAATACAATGACATACACGGATAATGACTGATAAAACTATCTTTTTACTAGCGGACAACTACAGTGAATACTGTAACATTCGTTAAAGTTACTTACTTGATGCTGTTGTGTCCTAAAATGCCTTGAAGACTCGAATGCAGCCGTTTGTGACTGTTAATTTGCACACGCGTGTGTGAAGTGCAGATGCCAATGCGGGAGAGGTGCGTCTGACTCCGGGATACTTTTACACTGTTGCCACGGGTTATAATGCAAGTTAGAGGTTCTAAATTCACATTAAACCACAGCTTCATGGGTTTTTGGTCTAATTTATTTTTGGTTTTGTGCTGGTATTGGTGTATTTTGCATGCTAGTGATAGGAATCGATCCCTTGACGTGATTGGTTATTGGTTTGTGACGTAGCAAACCGAGGGCTGTTTCAAACTGCATTTCTGGGTCAGCCTTTGGGAAACTACAGTTTTAAGGAGAAAATACTCAGCAATGGTGTTGATTAATAGATTGGCACATGGTTTGTCTAAAAGCATATTAAAAACACCCTATAGACGAATAAACAACATAAAGAACTTAATTTTCACTACAGGGGGACTTTAAATACTCTTTTCCCATAAATTTAGCAATTGAAAGGGAAACTCCTAGAAACGCATATTCAATAAAGTGAGTCGCAACAATAACTGCATGCCTTTTCAGCGCTAATTTCCAGGGTCACATATATACATAAATGAATGCAGAATGTAAATTTGTCTGCAAAACTTCATTTAAAGCAGTAGTAAGTTTTCAGTTTAAAGGGTAAACAGTCAGGTGTGTCCAGAATTTTGACTGGTATATAGCATTTTGTCTTTAGTAAAACCTGACAGTAGTTTTTTAACGCCAAATAAGGGTTTGCGCTGGCACAAGCTGATAGTAAATCTGTCTCATATGTTTTTCATCTGTGAAAGGCTTGGACCATAAAATGTTCATCCAATCATATCCGTCGGCCTGAGGGCTACGATAGGCTGTCCTACCGGCCTGTCAGCATATTGCATACTGCGTTCATGTGTTTTGTAGGAGGTGTGGTTTTTGGAGAGTGATTTGCAGGGAGGGTGGGATCTTATGCTTTCAAAGCTAGCTTGCTATTGCTAGCCTCTCTGAAATGAAGAAACGAATGACCTACACCTAACCCCACAAATAAACCTAACCGTCACTGACTGGGGTCTAGACGAATCGTACAAAATCGTACGCGTGAGGTTGTACGAATTCGTACGAATTAGCCACGTCGTAAAATATGTACGAATTGGCCGTGAGATAGCGTTGAAACCTCGCGATAAATCAGTCAGGTGTATTCAAATAACCTAAAATTGGGCATTGATGTCTCTTTCTGGTTAGATGCAATGGCAAAGTCAATCTAAACAGCACTGCATTGCCCTCTGCTCTCAAGATAAATGCTCATTCCTTCTCATACACATCTGTCAGTGACACTGAACGACTCAACCCAACAGCCTGTTATCTTATCTTCTGTTGACACACAAGTGCACGAACCTGAACTCTGTAAACACTATGGTGTGTATATTTTTTTCAAGTTATTTTGGTGGACGCCTCCCATATGTATGTGAGTAAACGAAGCCGTTTCTCAAAATGCGTTCTTGTCTGTACTTGTGCTCTTGTGGACTTGTGAAACGTCATCAGTCGTTACCCAAGTACTGTTCCAATTCAAAGTTCACATCTAGCCAAGTACAGTGCAAATCCCCGGATGTGTTCTTGCTCCGCCCGTTTTATCAAGGATGCCTCCATCTTTTTTTCCCCCTTTATTCAGTTCCATCACACAAAGGCACAATGCAAACAGGGAAACGTTGCACATTTCAAAGCATGCAAAACAGAACAACAACAACAACGCAAAAGTAATACAAACATAGATAATACATACAGTCATACCTACATACTATATATATTATATATATATATATATATAGATAATATATATTAATATATATATATAGTATATATATATATAATCTATAGAATAATAAAAATAACAGCATTTGAAAGAAAAAAAGACATAATATTAGGGCAGTTACATACATTTGAAAAGCTTTATAATTTGTATTGTTTTTATTAGCTTCTTATTTTGTGATCTCATATTAGAAAGGGTTTCAAAGTATATTTTAAGATCAGTGTTACAAAATGTATTATATGATGTTTTCTTTTGAATGACTTTTGACTTATGTATATAAAACTTTGCTAAGATAATTAACAGATTAATAATATAAATATGTTTATCAGAAAAAGATGGGGTTTGATAACAAAGTAAAATATCATGAGGTTCTAAACAAGGATGCATCCAGAGGTGGACTTGTGCGAACTTGAGGCAGCCAGGTATCCCAGAATGCATTTCGCACCAACCAGCGAGCGTTAATGGCGGAGGAGAAAACCTGCATAATTGTCATAATATTACTGTTATTGTGTCATGAAATGCGGTTCTAAGAGTGTTAATAAAAATAACAATTTGGTCCCTCAATATCTCTTTTTGCCACCGTGAAATCTCCTCAGTGTAAATACGGCCGGGAAGTAAGAAAACACACATTCAAATGTATTCTCAATACTTCAATTTATTCATAGAAATACAGATCTTATATAAGCATGTCGAGGGGAGTTTCACCCTCTTAACCAATGAGGATAGAATGACATACACATATAGGATGTTTTGGCCAAGAACATGTGTTTTGTATAAAATGGCCACATATACAGAAAAACATGTACATATTAGGAATAGACTTCCTGGCGAAGGATCCTGAGAGGAGGGAGAGTGAGAGGGAGAGGGAAAGAAAAAGGAAAGGAGGGGGAATAAGAGAGAGGGGAAAAAAAAGGAGGGTGGAGGCATCTCAAGACAGAGAGTGTTTTCTAACAGAGTATTTCAGGCGAGAATGTAGTTATTCAAAACTTAAATCTGCGGTTTATTTATAAAGGTAGCGCCTATTTGAAAATGTGCTTCTCCGATTACGGAGACGTAGCTCCACGCGATCACCGGGCGCTCAGCGCTCATGTGTCCGCCGAGAGCAGCCTCACCTCGGCTAGTCCTTCTGACATTTACCGCTGGCTCTGATGTCTCTGTAGTGGTTAACATTGAGGTCAATGCGTGTTTGGTCTCATGAATCAATTTTTTTGCTCCAGGTCATATCGTTTTGGCTGAGCACAAAGTTATGTTTAATAAATTATGTATTTATTAAACGCTGAATTTAATACATTTGACTGAATTGTTTGCTTTTGTCTATTTCCTATTACACAAGTCTCTTATAATTTATACTTATACTTTTGGCTATTTTGTTCATTAAAACTGACATTTAACCAAAAAGGCAGAGTTGTGCTTGTCATATTCCTTTTTTTATTATAGGCTATACAGTGAAGATAATCAGTATATGTGCACATATTACCTAAACCACATATTAATGTTTTATATTTTTTAAATGAAAACGAAACGAGTGTGTTTTATATGGAAGAAAACGGCAGGCAGCAGTGGTGCTTGATATCCATTTCAGTTTATTGAATGCGGGGATGTGTTGCATGAAACCACATTTTTTGTGAGCCTATTAATGTTAAAATGAAAATGAAAATAGGCAATACTGTTTGATATAATATTTTGTTTTATTGTAATGTATGTACGTTCCCTGAACTACATTTGTGTGGCTATTAATATGTTTAAATGAAAACGAAAGAGGCAGTGATGTTTGATATCATATTTCGTCGTATTGTATACACACAGTGTAGAAATTGGCAGAGTAGCCGAGGCGAGCTGACTGACGTTATCAAGCTCAAGTCAAGTTTATTTGTACGGCGCTTTTCACGATACAAATCATCGCAAAGCAACTCACGTTTCTACAATATTTAGTGGTTAAAACCGTATACAGTGCGTGAATGTCATCAATGACATACGGCAGACGTTTTCAATTCAAGTTTATTGAATTTGATATAACTTGAACAAGTAAAATCAAGTACACTGCTGTTCCATTTGCAGAATTACCGGACTTGTGTCCCCCCGTCCCCAGGAGCTCGCACTCCCGAGTCCAACTTGCGAAGTCCGAACTTTGCGTGCTTGGTATTGAGAAACAGCTACAGTCTCCACCTAGCATGGTATATATGCTGCATGCCACTAGTAGACAGTAGACCCAAACACAGCTATTTCTTATAGTGTATTGTTGAATGGAAAGCACATTGCACAGCCTTTTCTTTTGTCGGAAGAGAGCATAATTATAATACACATTAAACATAATGATGCAGAAGGCTATTTGATTTTGATTAGAATCAGTGCACCCGGTCATGCGTCAGCGTGTTACGGCGTGTTTGTCCCCGCCCCGCCCCTGACAGCGCGTGAAAATCATACGAGGTTGAAGAAGGAGGGGTTTGTATTAGATGAATGACTCCTCGAAAGGGGCGGAGCATCCAAGTCTTCAATTACTACTACAGCCGGCTGATGCGGGCACCGGTAGAAACACAGGTTGATTCCGAAGAAAACGGCTTAGGCGAACAGATACGTCGTTGTTGTTGTTTTTAATCGAACGGGTTTATTTTTTTCCTTTTTTGTTTCATATCATTCAATAACTGGATTCATAGGTAAAGTGTAAACGACTTTAAACGTAAATCTTCAAGAACGAGATGGCTAGAGGAGAGGGCGCAGAGCAGTACTCCAATACCAGTCTCCTTCAAAAACCCAGCCCAGATGGAATCAAACTGGCAGCAAAGGTAAGGAACTGAAAATAAGTTATGCTTTCATTCAGTGATAAGTTTATTAGCAGCGTCCGTGTTTCCCATGATTTCCCTGAGCAGCCACGGATGAGCGGCGAGGGCTGATCATCGACGTGTCATTATGTCAGCCGTCTGCACGCACTGCTCGCGACCCGCGGAGATTGTGTGTGATATAAATGCCATGAATTCTCTGGCTGTTCGTTGATTGTAACGCCGGAGTTGTAATTGTATCACATTGCATCGCTCGTTTGGCATGCACAGTCGAGGTTTGAATGGGAGCCGTCGGCTGACTTCACTGCTGCTGTCTGACTGTTCTATTACTAGACGTGGGGTTTGTGATATAGCTACAGCTTAAAATGTGCTTACATCTTTTGTCCTTCAGAGATCACTGAATTGAACGAAAGTATTTTAAATGCAATGAGGGAATTCGTGAGGTTATCAGTTGAAAGAAAAACGTTTGTAATTTCCCCAGTATCTCAAATAATCGTTAAATATAGCGAAACTTACTAAACGAGTACAACATATTTCAGTTAAATTATTTAATTTTAATTTCCTGACAGATTTTTTTGTTGTTGTTGTACGGATTTCAAGACTTACCCTATTACAGCAAAATAACCCGAAAAAGGCCAAACATATAAATATGACAACAATATAAATACAAATATGGAAAGCTCTGTCTCGGTTCAGTAAGTGCATAAACTACTTAAACGTCCCAATGCTTTTTGTAAATTATTAAAAAATGAATGCACATTTCCTCTATTCACTTTACTACTTAAGAGTTTGCATTGATTTTCAATAATGGCATGGTCTGCTAACAATTAATCCTTACTTAAAGTTTATTTATGGCAATTATTCTACCAATCACCCAGCCATTTTAGATGCGTAATATTTGGGTGTATAACACAAAGTCCTAATTAATTGATCCAAGTCTAGATTCCACATGCCACATCATCAGAATGGATAATCCATGCAACCCTAAATTTAAACAGTCATTTGATTTATGAGGTTGACATTATGTGATAGGGCTTTATTGCTGTAAAACGTGATATGCATTTATTGCTGATGCAGATAAGCTAAATGAGTCATAGATTCTGCATCCCAAAAGTTTCAGCTCTGATAGATGGAAATGGCTAAAACACCATCATTTAAATGGAGACTGGCTGGAGTCTTTTTAGTTTATCCTGACCGTTGCAAAGATGAAGGGAAACCTGACATTAGAGGATACCATCACAATTGCTAGAAATGATCGGTTGTCTTGTAGAAGTGTCCTGTTCGACAGCAGTATTTCACTGTTTAGTGGCATCATTACAAAAACATTGCATGTGTGTTTCTCTACTTATGGTTGACTTTATAGCAACCATATTTACCCCCATGTGTACTGGCATCACAAGCGAAGGCAGAATGTTGTCCAGAATTAATAAAAGACTCGCTCACACTACATGCCAACAAATCCTCTATTAACAGTCCTTAGTGAAGCAGCTGGCAAAGAATTGTTCTCTATTTCTGCTATAATAGCAATGTTGCGCTGAATTAGTGTCAGTTGGACACTTCCATAGGACTGTAATCCAGTCTCTTCGTTACATGACGTTGGAGTGTTAAGGTTGTCCAAGTGTCCTTTAACATGAGCAGGTGGCATTGAGGGAACACCATGTGCAATAAAGCCAAAGGTAGTTACTTAATGTCTTCACATTGCAACTTCAATGGTTTATTTTAGGAGGATGCATGTGACAGACACTTGACTAATGTATAAGAAATCACCAAACTGACTGAAAATCACACCCACTCTTGATAAATGAGAACAGGAGTGTCAAGCTCATATTTTAAACCCATGACTCTCCCTGAGCCTCTTGAAATGTGCTGATCAGCCGGGAGTTGATGTACTGATGTTCATCACAGAAGAACGCTGCCTGTCTCCTCTGATTGTGTTCAGTGGGATTTCTTGCTTGAGGGCTCCCTGACCAAATATACTACCCAGCTGTATGGGAAATTAGGTTATGTTTGGATTAGAACCAAACAGCAAGTCAAGCAGAAATGCATAGTGTTAACATAATTAAAACCAGCGCTTTTCTAAGAGTGAAAATCCTAGCTATTCAACAACTTAAGCTAAATTACAAGTGTGTCTGGCCACCGTGTGCTACAATTATGTTAGTTTGAATCCCAACTGAGACACTGTGTGTGAACTCATATGACCTTAAAGAATATAGCATCTGTACTGTATTCGTAATTATTTGCAGTGTCTTTTTATGAACGTCTCAAAACATACCCTGTTTCTTCCTTTTTTTTTTTTTTTTTTAAATAGCGTGAATCAAGGGGCCGGTTGTCGGTATGCAGCAAGTTGTGTTATGCCATTGGGGGAGCACCATATCAGATAACAGGATGTGCAATCGGCTTCTTCCTTCAGATCTACCTGCTGGACGTTGCTTTGGTGAGTGAAACCGTGTGATTGTTTTTACTAATAACATCTTAATCATATGGATCAATCAACTGATTCATCATAGTTGATGAATTTTGATGAATTCGTGGAAAGGGCTTCATAACAGAAGATCAGAATGACTTGTAGAATGTAGAATCTGATTGCGATCCTCAGAGGGCAGTGGGTTTCTTTACTCTCCTGTTCACATAGTCAGAGGCGACAAGTACAGTTACAAAGGGGAATTGTACTGGAAAATGAATAGTTTTGCAAAGGCCTTTCATGCCATTAACTTTTGGGGGAGCTACTGTAGTCTTTGCAGGCTGATTGACCATATTAAAGAGTCTGAATAGGATTGCTCTAATAGCCTTCAGTGCTTATCATGTAACCACTGACTACAGAAGACAGTTTCCCAGTGTTAGTTCAGCAAATGTGTTTAATTAACAGTTATTCCTACAATACACAATCCTCCAGCAGTTTTACAAGTGTGTTGTACTAGAAGTAAAACGGTTTCAGCTGAGTAATATTGTGTGGTTTATGATCTCATGTATCTCAAGGTCATTGGGCAGGCCTCATGTGCTCCTCTTGATCGCTGTAAGAAGTTGTAGTTTTCATGCTGCCTAGCCCTCGAAACGGTTATAAATATTTGTAGATTTATCATGAGAAGTCATATATGCAACTGATATGCAGTGGTACATATCTCTTCCTTATCACCAATGTAAAAATGTAATATTTAACAGAACTTTTTCCTGTTTAAAAAGTCTTTCTTTACTTTTTCATGTTAGTATTTCATCAGTTAGTTTGAGTTATCATTAAGTCCATTCTGATGCTGAATAAAAGTTCTTGGAAAACTCTCAACCAGTAATGTGTGATGATGACGACATGCTGGTCTTTCTCTTTTCTCGACAGTTGGACCCATTTTATGCCTCCATCATCTTGTTTGTGGGTCGAGCATGGGATGCCATCACAGACCCTACGGTGGGCTTTCTAGTCAGCCGGAGTCCCTGGACCAGATTTGGACGAATGATGCCCTGGTAAGTCTTTCTTCACCTCCGTTGCATTGGATTTCTCCAAGGGTTTATCGTCTAGGTCTTTGTGCATTCATACCTTGATGTTCAGAGCAATCTTTCACATTAAACATTAAACAAGACTCAGAATTGTCTTGTTTAAGGAGCATGTTGCCTGTAGTAACTGTCTGCCCTTCTTAGGAAAATTAGTTTCACAATTCAACCCTCCACTAACTCAGAGGCCTCCTCTGTTGCATTTAAAATACGTCCCAAATGAATCTCTCTGCTCCGTCACTTGCTTTGTCTTCTGACCCATTTCTCTGTTGTTGTGAAATGTCAGGAGGTAGTCTTTAAGTGAGAGAGCCAAGTGTATCTGGTGATGTTTCTAAGTCAGAGGAGGCTTGTGGGCTAAATGAAGTCCCCTGAGCTCTCATGGGGGGTTGAGGGGTGTGATGGGTGGAGGGCTGGATACACCACAGTAGCTTTGCCTTCGGCCAATTTGCATTTTCAGCCGGCCAATCTGATTTGATTCTACATCACATGCATGATTAAACCACTTTATCAGTGTCCTGACAACAAGAAATGCTTGCCATTGAGCAACAAATTATAAGCAAGTTAAATGGTTCCCTTTCTTAACTTGTATTGCAGAATATATGGAGGCAAATATGCTTAAGAAACCAACATTTGGTCCAAAACTAGCTACCAAGTGACGGCATAATTTAGGTTAAAATTTAGCTTCTTACTCATTTTGGTGTAGTTAAACATTACTTCTAGCAAAAACAAATTCACTGTATTTAGACCATATGCCCTGAATGTTGGTAATTTGGTTGCGAAAAGTGCAAACCTCATAGAAAATCGAAATTGCTAATACTGTATTTAATTTGACCTGACGAGGCTGGCGACCAATATTTTTCCAATTATTTTTCAGCACGTCTTTTAATAGACGAACAGCTCTTTCCCACAACACAAAACACATGAAAAATTGAAACTTTGAAACTAGTGACCCTTAACCCTGCACTCGCACAAGCCTTATCTGTAGTGACAGTGATGCCTGCGACGATGGAGGTGTCTGCTTTAGAGAACGCTTGTGTGGTTCTCTACACAATGAAGGCTTTTGGGTTTGGTGAAAGCCTTATTGGGTTAGACTGTGAGAAATCTGGGTTTGCAGCATCAAATGAAGCAAATAACCAGTTTATCATTTCTTAACTGGTGTTCTCAACCTTGGAAAAATAGGCAATCAGGCTAACATCAAAAGCACTGTACATGATTCCACTTTCTCAGTCTTATTTTCCAAATGATGGTCAGTTTGAAGAGTGTTCAAGTCATCAGAAGTAGGAGGTCACTCATTGTATGAATAATTGGAAAACCACTCCGAGGAAGTAATGGTAATGGGGGGATGGGGTGAGGAATGTGCGTCTGCTTTTTAACTGGACTCAGGGCATGTGAAGGAATCTGGTAGGAAGCTGGTGAGAAAGTTCTGCCCTATTGAGCTCATTTCAGTGACACTGGATCTGAGCAAGATGGGTTGTATCCTCTCAGGGTGGTGTGATTACAAGATCCCTAGTGATGCTAGACTTGTGCTGTGATGTCACTTGGGAGTACATGAGACAGGTTTAGTTCTGGGTATTTGTGGGAGAGAAGGACTTTTTTCTCCCCTAACTATCCCTGTGGAGAGTCATATGGACCACAAGCCTGTATAATTTAATTTTCTCGATGCTTGATCACATGCATTATTAATAGTCACAAGCATGTGAGTTAAGCTATCATAATCCTGAAACGGAATTTATTGCAAAGGTTAGTCACACTTGCAATGGTATATTAAATGACATGAGCTGGGGAACTGTAAAGAAAATGTCAATATTTGAACATGTGATAGGATCTCATAAACCGTAAATGATTTTCAAGTCACCATAAACCTAAAAAAACATTTAGAGTCAGAACGGCTAAGAGCATCTCTGATCTTCCGTAATCCATGGGATATTTTCTGTCTATAAGCGACGTTGTGTAGATTGAATTATCTGAGGTGTAATTCCGCAAATGGCATGAATAACAGGACATTTGTCTTGTGCTGCCGAGCTCAGAAGGAAGACATTCCTTTTTTTCGTGCTGCATGCCTTGGGGGTTGGGAGTTATATGCAAAATGCGGCAACTCTTGAGTGGTCCCACCCATAACACACCACCTCTGTCGTCCAATCAGAGTGAGAGGGAGGCAGACCAACACAGCTTCAAATCTAAAGGCAGCATACTGGGGTTACTTTAGTTCAAATGCCAGCCTTGCTGGTAGAGTGAGATTGTTACTGTTTTGAACTAGCCGCATTTTTTTGCTATATGTGTGCACTTGAATATTTGTTCAGTTAAGGCTTTTTCTTGCTTTCTGAATACATATTTTAATTCAGATTCAAGAAACTATTGAGAAATCGAATATATGCAATCTAATTTCATAACAAATGTTTTAATAGATTGGTGATATTGTATAATAGAATTATACTGTAGTATATAGGTCAAAACGGCTGTAAAAGGTTTTGAGTTTTGTTGCTTTTAGTTCAGAAGATATTCTTGTGAATAATTTCTAATGCACTTTAATAACCCTCAATCCAGCAAACCCATTCCTACCTTTATGTCCTATTAAGTTTGAATAGACAAATATTACTTTGTTCAGTGCAAGCAAAGTCCAATATCTAATCTAAATAATGTCAGGGTGAACTTTTTAAAAATAATAATATTCAGTTTGTTTATTGTAATTTATCATTTAACTATATTTTGTTTTTATAGAGAGGCTAAATTTTTTTTTTGTTTTTACACAAAATATGTGATGATAATAGTATACTAAAGCTCAGTGAAAAAATCTGACCTTATTTGAAATGAATATTTTTGGACTCTTACATCGTTCTGAACAGATTTTTGCATTAAATTCTCTTGAATAACATCACTGCAGTACCTTTTTAAATTAGAAATGTAACACAGACAGGTTCATGCGAAAACTGCCAACGCTTTCTGGGGAATAGCTTTAATGACTTATATGGGTAGTGCTACACCTTTGAGTACTGCAGTCTTATTGGTAGCTGAAAGCATTATGGAATTAGCCAAAATATTTAATAAACAAACAGAAAGGGGGTGGAGAGGGGCGTGGGATGTACTCACTGAATACAAACATTCACATTCTGCGTAAATCGGTGGAATTCTCTGGGGTCCGATTCTGTTAAGGTCTGCTCTAGAAAAACCGCTAAGTGAGGCTCACCTTTTTTGTGGAAATAATGCTGGGTTTTACTACTCGACATGTTAAGTCACTTCCAGGAAAACAAAATGTGGTACCATTCAGTTCTATGACGTGTAATGCACCTGAAATGGTATTTCCTTGTACAGATGCGACAGATTAACCAGTATTAGACAGTATTAGCATCCTGTTGGCCACATGGGTCACTGAACAAAGACAGGAAGTTATCCAATCAATTCTTTCATCGCTCATAGTCATGGGGGACAGAAATGACACAGTGCTTGACAAGGTTCAATGACACTAGTAAACTTCATCTACATGTACCTGATCCCAAACCTGTTTATCATGGGGAAGCAGAATACCAATCTAGTTATACTTCATTTTTTTACCTTTTGTACATTTCTTCTAATCTTATATATCTTTTCCTTGCAGGATTGTACTGTCTACACCATTGGCCGTGCTATGCTATTTCCTCATTTGGTACGTGCCGTCTGTTGACCAAGGCAAGGTTGTTTGGTACCTGATCTTCTACTGCTCCTTCCAAACATTACAGACGGTGAGTAACCATCTTTATATGACCATAAGTTGTAGCCTGTAAAGTTCCTCATAATTTCCTTCTTGACCTTTTGGCATTGTCTTTTTCTTCAAAAAACAGTGCTTCCATGTACCGTATTCTGCACTTACTATGTTTATCAGCACTGAGCAGAAGGAGAGGGATTCAGCCACAGCCTACCGTGAGTTTCAAAGCATCTCCAGCTAGATACATCCATCCATCGTTTTCAAATTCACAGCTAACCGCTAATCTCTTATCTCAGGAATGACTGTTGAGGTTTTGGGCACGCTCATTGGCACTGCTGTTCAAGGTCAGATTGTGGGAATGGCTAACGCTCCTTGTATCAGCACTGGCAAGGACCTGAACTCTACAGATCTGCAGGGGGCTCCGGAGGTCAACATCACTGAGCCTCATGTTTCACTGGAGCATCTGGTAAGGATGTTTTCTTTTAAGGTTGACTAAATTAAAATTCTTGCTGTATTGGTATTAAATGCCTGGTATCATGTGGTTCCCACAGAGAAATGCTTACATGATCGCATCTGGTGTCATCTGCTCAATTTATGTCGTCTGTGCCATGGTCTTGTTCCTTGGTGTGAAAGAACAAAAAGGTAAGTGCTACTACTACCGCAAAGTTACATTTATTACAAATGAAACTTTATGTAATTAAACTTGCACTATTGCGGGTCGGTGTAAGATTTGTTTTTAATGTTTTTAAAAGTAGTCTATTATCCACTCGCTGCATTTATTTTGCCAAAAATAAAGTAAAAATTATAATTTTGTGAAATATTACAATTTAAAATAAATATTGAATAATTTAATATGTAATTTATTCCTGTGATGGCTAAGCTGAATTTCCAGCAGGATTACTCCAGTCTTCAGTGTCACATGATCCTTCGGAAATCATTCTAATTTGCTGATTTGGCGTAGAAAAAAACATTATGTGGTGGAGTGCCACTATGGTTGTGTTATTGATTGTTGTAATACTATTTTTTTCAAGTTTCTGTGAATTGAATTGAAAGTTCAAAAGAACAGTCTTTATTTGAAATAGAAATATTTTGTAACATCGTAAATGTCTACTGTGACTTTTGATCAATTTAATGCATCCTGCAGAATAAAAGTAGTGTATTTTCTTTAAAAACAATTCTGAATGACTCCAAACTTTTGAATGGTAGTATAGCTTCTTTTTTAAAGACTTTATGCTATCATAATTTAAGACTTAATTTTATGCTTTTAAGCTGATAGCTATGAGGTCTTATAGAAATTTTAAATGTGTATATCTAAGGTTCATCTTCTAATATGCTGGTAAAATTTACAAGTATAAATGCTGGAAATGTACCAAAACTTTGATGACTCGTGCTGCATAACAAAGATTTTTGTCCAATCCTCTGTAAAATGTCCCTACTACTGAAACTGACTTGTAAACAGCAAATCATAGTTTTTAACTGTGATTTAACTAAAGCCAATTGGCTGTCTTAAAACAGGGAAATGATCCATTCGGTATGTAGCGCACATTTTTTGTTTACGGTTTTTTATTCTGTTTCAGTGAGAAATGTATGTAAACAATGAATCCCATGAAGTTGCTTGCAGATGTACCCGGGTTTTTCCACACTGCTCGGGTTTCTATGAGTCAGTAGGAAATGCCAGTGAATATGCTTAGCGGGGTGATTAGCTTTCACAGCACAAATAGGGCTGTCTAAATGAGGCGCATGGTAAAGGAAGGTTATTATTGATGTTCTCTAGAGTAGTTTAGTTTAAACTAAAATATTGAGCCTTAACATGCAGACCTCAGTAGACTTTTCTAAGGAAAATCAAGCACAGTCTTGGCTCATCATCACACCTCATTTTTGGTTTTATCATGCTCCACACTTAGAAATGAAAGCATACGAGCAATTAAACAACATATTTTGTGGCGGATCCCTTATCATGCAATGCAATGACTCATTTTGGCAGCTAATCAAAATGTAAACGGTTGTGTGCACCAATTTCCTTTTATTATGATTCTTCAGTAAGCTAACACCTGAGATTTGGTGGGGAAAAATCCTAGTCTCTTCCCCACTGCTCTGTTATTCTTTGCATTTGATGTTGCACCATTAATTGCCATTTGTTTCCATCATCTCATCTTGCCTCTCTTCGTTTTGACAGAGACCTGCAGGGTTAGGACTGAGCCCATGTCGTTCTTCCAGGGCATTCGTATGGTGATGGGTCACGGCCCGTATGCGAAGCTGGTCATGGGCTTCCTCTTCACCTCTCTGGCTTTTATGGTGAGTTCTTGTGCAAATGATACATTCATTTCATGTTGAGCCGTGGTCACCACCAGCCGTTTGGGTTCTTTAAGCTGTGATCGCCATGTTGCCTTTGGCGATCGCTGTATTTGTTAAGTTTTGCTAATGTGTCTTTACTGTGCAGCTTATTATTTCTATAAACATTTCTTGCAGTTTCTGGAGGGAAACTTTGCACTGTTCTGTAGCTACACCCTTGGCTTCAGAAATGACTTCCAAAACATCCTTCTCGTCATTATGGTGAGCAAACTAAATCTGTCTTTTGTGGGCTTTTTGAATGCTAAAGACTCTGTATGGTCTGTAAAGATAGGTGAGGTGTCATTATGGAGTGATTGACAGTGACATTTTGACAGACAAATGTACAAAAGGAAAGCACTTATTGGGTCCATTACATAACACATTTGCATAATACAAGTTCCATTTTTGCTGACCATCTGAATAGACTAGTGTTTCCAGTAATGTATTACGCCTTAATCAACCCACAACTCACTCACTACTCATAAAATGCTCCAGTATCGCAGAAAAGTTGTCAATATCCAGAGTATTGACAACTAGATTATTGTTTAAGGAAGAAAAAGGACGTTCATCTAGTTTCAAAGAACAAGAATGTCTTGTTCATTTGTTTTTGTCCTTGAGATCAGAGTGTTCAAACCCCAGATTCCTTTAAGAATTCATGTTCAATAAGAGAGTATTATTGTAGTCATGTAAAACCCGGTCTGCTGACTTTTTTTCAGACTACAATAACCCTCATTCAGAGAGCTGAATGCATGAATGGAACGTTTTGAGGCATTGTCCTAGATATGACAGAACATTCCAGTATTGTTGTCAGAAAGGTGTGTTAGGTAGCATTCTTACTGCTGGGAACCTGTGTGAACACGTAGATAGATAAACTCATTGCCAGAAACCTAATCTTAGCTAATGCCTTGTTCACGCACATTATCAGTCACGAAAACCATCTTGCAGTGCATTGCTTTTACTGTATTACAAACTGATATCTCTGTCGGCATAGATCATCAAAATGTTTAATATTTGAAAAATGTTTGTCTTCCAAATCATCATCATGTGGTGTGACCAACATATACACAAAAACTAAAACTTTTTTTCATCCATTTTCAACAGTAGTTGTCTTTGAGCTAGTTCTATTTTAATTTTCTCTATTTCAGCTCTCCGCCACACTTGCCATCCCATTTTGGCAATGGTTCCTCACTAAATTTGGCAAGAAGACCGCTGTGTATATTGGGACTACAGTAAGTACTGGCAGCGGCACATAAACCTTCATTGAATTACACTAACTGACCAACAGTGGCTGCTTCTGGTCTGTCATCTACTGTAATTGATGCTTTGGTTCCTGTTACTGATGGTTTATATTCTCTATGCAGTCTGTGGTGCCTTTCCTGGTCTCCGTCGTCTTTGTGCCCAGCAATCTTATTGTGACGTACGTCGTGTCCTTTGCCGCTGGAGTCAGCGTTGCAGCGGCCTTCCTCCTGCCATGGTAAGTACCTGAGAATTGTACAAATGCATGTGCACTTACAGATTTGGTGCACTTTATTCATGGAGTGTGCTTTCCTATATGCTCAGGTCCATGCTTCCTGATGCCGTGGATGATTTTAAAGTCCAAAATCCTGAATCTCAGGGCCATGAAGCCATCTTCTACTCCTTCTATGTGTTCTTCACCAAGTTTGCATCTGGAGTTTCCTTGGGGGTCTCAACTCTTAGTCTTGAGTAAGTTTCACAGCCTTGTACATGAAATACTGGCTTTTAAATTGGATTATAGTGTTCATGATCCACTAAGCCCGGCTTTTTGTTTTACTGTATGAGAATCAGTCTGGCCTCCTGACATTCAGATTTAATGCGATTAGCGTCAGTTTTATGGGCTTTTGAGTTTGGAGACATGACCATATAGGATCGTGTTTTACTGTGAGATTCAGTGATCAGTCATGAGGATGGATTTATCTGGATGAACATGAATAACAGATTAATCTCTCGTTTCTTCTCTTTCAAACAGTTTTGCCGGCTATGTGACGAGAGGTTGCACGCAACCCGCTGAAGTCGATTTAACATTGAAGATCCTGGTGTCTGCTGCTCCAATAGTCTTTATCATTATCGGGCTGCTAATATTCATCTCGTATCCAATCAACGAGGAAAAGAGACAAGGCAACCGCAAAATACTTAATGAACAACGGTAAAGCCACCTATTGATTTGAAGTCTTTCAGTCACATGTTTTGCTTTAAAGACGTTAATCCTGCTCAACATTCTCGAAATCTATAAATTAACATGGTACTTTTAAACCTCTAAAGCTGATTAAACGGCATTCTTGTAATTTAAAAAAATCTATATTTAGGCTAACTGTTTCCTGTGTGACTCCTTTTCAGAGAAAATGAGATTGACTCAGAAACAGACTCCACTGAGCTCAATGTGGTTTAATAGCACCAGAACACTAGACAGAACATCGTGCCAATTGCGTCGGACCAACAGAGCCAAAACAAACTGAGTGGATGCTTTGAACCAACCATGCTGCCTTGTGGCTGAAAACTTCCACCCATATCACCCCTACACGACCGCAAATCAAGTTGAAATGTAACCTTTGCCAGCTCAAGTTCAAAGTGCCTTGCCATTTCCAGTTGCAAGTGCTTATGGACGCTAGAAACGTTTCCCTGAGTTGCACAAGGCTTGTGTGTGTTGCAAGTATTTGTGCTGCTCACTGGCATAGGATCTCAAAGCAGTGTCCAAAAAAAGCCAACTTTTGATAAGCACACATCTAGACTGCACTAAAAAAATTATCTGAGGTGGGACATGTCTACCGTAAGAAGAAACTTGAAACATTTAAAAAAAGGTTTTTAGGTGCTACAACCAAAAATGCATTTCAATCGTGATTGAAAGGTACATTCTGGGAGGAATATCTGTGAAACTGTACACAACTGAGTAATATTTGTATGTAATTTAATATTTATAAATGCTTTTGTGAATCTAACTGGATAAGCAAACTTGAAACATTGAGACCTGAGTGGGGTTTGATTACATCAAACTTCAGTATTGTGCACAGAAGGTTATTGTTTATTTCTTGTATTACTTTCCTTCACATACTCCTTCTATTGTGTTCCTTTTCATCTGCTTCTGCTCTCTTGGGGCAAACAAACAGAGCTCGTTTACAGGGATGCGCTGAGGGATAAACTTACAAATTTGGTCCCTCAACACCTTCAGATGATATGCTTCAGATCAGAGGATCTTATTCGATTAAGTTCTGGATGGGTTCACTGAAGTGTGGATCAAAGTGCTGCTGACAACTGAAGACTAGCAGGATGCCATTAGACTATGTGGGGTTAAAATGTACGATCAATTGCTTATTTTGTGAGGTGAACAAGGTTAAGTAGTTATTACTTTTGTTTTAGATCATGTGTTGATTTGATTTATGTCTGTTTCTCCCATCTTCCTCCTCTTGTTTAAGGGACTCATTCGCATGAAATAAGGGCAATTCGAGCTGTCATTGCTGAATTATGTCTAATAGCCTATGCCATTAATTCCTATGGAAAAGCCAATCAGTGTGTTTATAGGTGACTGCTGTTTGTTTAGGTGTTAAATTAATCTGATTTCTGGTCTGTTTGTTTCGTGTCAGTGTCCGTACAGTAGTTGTCTCAAAAGTGCTTTTATTATCGTATAGTTCTCTGCCTGTAACTTCTGTGTGTCAAAGATCTGAATGCCAAGTGTTTCTCTACCATCTGTAAGTGCTGTCATAAATGTACATAGACCATCTGAAAATATTAAGTCATGTTTTTTATTTTCTATTTAGGGAAAATGGAATGGCTTGTAAATAATATTTGTGTAAATGTCTTATTTTATACATATGATGCGCATTGAAATCTCATCAGTGCATGTTTGGAGTTCATACGGTTTTCTAACACGTGTCAATTTTGTATTGATGCATCTGTGACTTTTTTTCATTTTCATTAACACCGGTTTGTGGTGATCTGTTAAGATTTCTGTATTCTGACATCAAACATTACAGTTATTGTATATAACAGATGTGCTGATGTTTGTACATAGACGTGATATTTCTGGATGCAATTGTGGTAAGTGTGTAGTTATTTAAAAGAAGCGGTGTTACAAAAATGTTTAATAAATACTAATTAATATTCAAGGATCATCATTTGCTTTTTTCCCCTTCTACCACCTCAGCCTCTTATATAATAAAATCTAAAAACATTTTTCTATCTGTCTGTACCATAGACTAAAAAAAATAAGGTCTGTACAGAGAGAGAGCTGGCATACTTTCTTTTTTTATTTTGAAGAAATCCAAATTCCATTTCACTGTGGCTTTTCTTCAGTATCGTATTATTTCATTATGAAATATTAATCAATATCGGTTTCAAAACGCGGTTTTCAAAGTGTTAGTCCATTTTAATTCAAAAAGGAGAGAAGGACAGCAAAATCTCGCAGTCTCAACAGGGTCAGTGTAGGAGCGCCTCCTGGAGGAGACAGACAGCAGCTCAATGGGTCGCATCTTCACGCGCTCGATTACTCTTCCTGCTGTTGAATAGCTGGACAATCGATTGTTCTGAGCTGATGCAACACTATCGTTACAAAGCAAAATATTTTAAAATAGCTTAATAATACACATTTAGTTATATATGTCTAATATATTTCACCGATATATCCAAATATTTTTGTAAACTCGTGTACATAAATTGATAAAACTAACTTTCATTCATAGATATAGCTGAGGGGCTTTTATGATGAAATCCGTGATGAAATCTTCCAACAGAAAGAGCCAGTCACCAGCACACACGCTTCTCAGATACCACCGGTGAGATTTAATGTGCATTTGAATTAAATATCTGAGCTTGTGTCATCTATTATCGCTGACATTTTATAAGGATAGTATTACATTTATACCGACCTATGTCCTGCTTTGAGGTGTTTCTATCACTCTGGGAAATGGATAACGTTACATAAGACAGCTCATCCTCAGAGGTTCATTCATAGCAGGCGTCATTTTAACTCGGGGCTGAATAACTGTTCCTAAAAATAACAGTTTTGACATATGGCTTCTACCAGAACCACAAATTGAGTTTATGCTCGTTATTTGTCATATAAGCCTGTGATTACTCCATTCGCACAGAAGCGGCAGACATCATGGGAGAGCAGCGGAGTCCTGATGAGAAGTTCCAGCTCATCACCAGAAACCTTCAGGTGAGAAACTGCAGGGAAAGATGTTAAAGCGATAGTTCACCCAAAAACTAAAATGTGATGTTTATCTGCTTACCCCAGAGCATCCAAGATGTAGGTAACTTGTTTCTCAGAGAAACAAAAACGAGATTTGTAACTCGAACTTCGTTCGACCGGTTGCAGTCTGTCAGTCATATAATGCAGGTGAATGGGAATCACGGCTTTGAGAATAAAAAAAAAACATACACAAACAAAACCAAATTAAACCCAGGGGGAACTCGTGACGATACATTGAGGTCTTAAGACACGAAACGATCGGTTTGTGTGAGAAACCGAACATTATTTATATCATTTTTTACCTCTGATCCACCGCAATGTCCAACTTTCCTGTGCGCGTTCACAACTTCCGGCGCGTGACGTTATAAGTAGATGCCTCATTAGTGACTGTTTCGATGGGCTGCGATATGTTCCAAAATGGCAGACACGTAAACGTATCTGGAGCGGTCGAATAGGGCATCTATACATATCTATGATAGTAGACGCATGTGCGGAAGAGATCTGTCGCGAGCCGTACTTCCAATACATTATTTACACAGTGCAGAGAGATTGCGTACGTGTTCACTGGCACTGCGATGATCTAAATATATTTAGAAGTACAGGTCATCACAATGGAAGATGATTTTGAGATATCATCAGACAACGTGGAATTTTTTGCCTGACCGTATTTATTTGACGTCAAGCGCCGGGTGTTGTGAACGCGCTCAGGACAGTTGGACATTGCTGTGGATCAGAGGTAAAAAATGATATAAATACTGTGCAGTTTCTTGCACAGACCGATCGTTTCGTGTCTTAAGACCTCAATGTATCGTCACGAGCAGCAAGGTTTAATTTGAATTTGTCTGTGCATGTTTTTTTACTCTCATAGGCGTGGAAGCCCATGAATGACAGTATTAGACTGATAGACTGCCTAATGGTTTGAGTTAAAAATTTTGTGTTCTACTGAAGAAACAAAGTCACCTACATCTTGGATGCCCTGGGGGTAAGCAGATAAACATCACATTTTCATTTTTGAGTGAACTATACCTTTAAGAGATTCCCAATCCTTGTGAACGCTCAAAAACATATTTAACATTTGAAGCATGTCTGTTGTTGTTTTGAAGATATTCATTATTTAGTTTTTTTTTTTTACATGCACCGTTAGTGAGGTGTCTGTTCTGTCAATTTCAAAAGACTGTTTCTGCCACTTATTTTCTCAGGAGGTTCTTGGTGAGGAGAGGTTGAAGGAGATCCTGAAGGAGAGGGAACTGAAGGTCTACTGGGGAACAGCAACCACGGGCAAACCCCATGTGGCCTACTTTGTCCCCATGTCAAAGATAGCTGACTTCCTGAAGGCGGGCTGTGAGGTTTGTCTCTGGTGTTCTGTATTTGTTCCGAGTTACTTGCATGGACAATTTGTCAGGGCATTGGTGTGTATAACTATTGATGTTTCTGTTCTGTAGGTGACCATCCTCTTTGCTGATCTCCATGCCTATCTGGACAACATGAAAGCTCCCTGGGAGCTGCTGGAGCTCAGGGTGCAGTATTATGAGCAGATCATTAAGGCCATGTTGGAGAGCATTGGAGTTCCCCTCGACAAACTCAAATTTGTTAAAGGCACAGACTATCAGCTCAGCAGGTAACCGTCCCTTTTATTTAAATACTGTAGCTATAATTTCAAACAGTTGCATAGGATGATAATTGACCAAATGGTTTTTAGGAAGAGATATGTTTTGTTGTGTTGTCAAACATGTTTTTCTTACCATGAATACAAAGATGATGTTTGTGGTTATTTCTTTAAGAAGAAGGCAAATGCTTTGTGTGGTTGATTTATTATAGAGAGTACACTCTGGATGTTTACCGACTGTCATCCATGGTCACTGAACATGATGCCAAGAAAGCAGGTGCTGAGGTGGTCAAACAGGTTGAGCATCCTCTTCTGAGTGGCCTGCTGTATCCTGGACTACAGGTATGAAGACCATCTTTTGCTAACATTTTCCTAATCTTTGTAGTCTTCTAGAAGGGTCTGTAAGTATTTTGTTTTCAATAGTAATGTGAACATGGAGTCAGTTTTAAAAACCTACTTATTTTTTCATATTGGTGCAAATGCAAATATACAACCCATTCAAATTATGCTGCTTATGTATTTCTACACTACTGTTCACAAGTTTGGAACCAGTATTTTATTATTAATTTTTTAAAAGTAATAAATACTTTCATTCAGCAAGGGTGCATTTGAATGATCACCCGTAACAGGAAAGCCACTTATATATTCGAAAAAAAATATTTTGTGTTCTTGTAAATTTATTTGTCTTCACAAAATCTGAAACTGATTTTCAACCTTATAATAAGAAAGTTACTGAGGTAGCAAATCAGCATATTAGAATGTTCTGAACAATCATTATTTCAAATGGAAAAGTTTTTAAATTGTAGTAATATTTCACTATATTACTGGTTTAACTGTAATATAATAATATTTTTAAATAAATGCAGCCATTGTGAGCATTAAACAAAAAAAAAAGTCCTAGTGACTCTAAACTTTTAAACAGCAGTGTATGGTTATCAGTACTGAGTACTTTATTCATTTATTTAAACCTACATTTCTGGATTGGATGATTTTCTTTTTTTTGGCATTTTGTTCTATTTTCTAATTTACTGCTTATTCCAGACACTGTGACATTGTTTTTCATTTCTATCAGGCACTGGATGAGGAATACTTAAAAGTAGATGCTCAGTTCGGTGGTGTGGACCAAAGGAAGATCTTCACATTAGCAGAGAAGGTACATTTTTACCTATTTCTTATCCATAAAGGGGGTCATATGATGCAATTTAAAATTTGCCTTTCTCTTTGGAGTGTTACAAGATATTGGTGCATAAAGAAGATCTGTAAATTTGTCTCAAATCCAAAGAGATATTCTTTATAAAAGTTAAGAGTCAGCCACGCCTACTTAAGATGGCTCGTTCTAACACGCCCCCACAGATCTACCTCACTATGTGGGAAGATTTGCATAACACCGCCAAATGTTCACGCAAAGAAAGAAGGAATAACTTTTATTCTCGCTGTTCAGTATTGTTGTGCTGTGTGTTTAGTGTGAAAGCGAAATACTTGTTGGCCTTCCAAAGAGGCGATATATGCTTTGTCATGCCTGGAGCTGATCCGTGCTTGTTGCTGAGGAAATACTTCAACTTCGCTCTGTGGATCGCCGGATCGGCTTTCAGTGTGGACGAAGCCCGTGGTCGTCACATGTGGTTGCCGTAAGCCCTCCGGACGCTCCTTCGTCGAGTCTGCCGGCCGCGCCGTTCTCAAGCCGCCGGCCTCCGCTCACTCTAGCTCACCGTGTGTGACGCTGTGTTTCGTTGTGAAAGCAAAACTACTGTTTGGTCTTCCAAAAGAGGACACGACTAGAAATCAGTGGTTAAGTTGTATTTACAACACTTTTCCAGAACAGTTCAAAACAAATATTCAGATGTGTGCAGCACATTTTATGGAGGACTGTTTTCTGATCCTGGGAGAGTAGACTACAATAACGGCTCTTCTGACTCAGACTGTAAGTACATTTTCATATTTAAAAAATTGATCACTGACGATTCAAACGTGAGTTTTGAGCAGAGTAGAGTAGCACATGGTTTATGTTTGACGCCGATGCGAGCAACGCTGTAAAAGACTGTATAAGTCCTATAATCGTAGGTAGGTCCCCACGGATGAAACAAATGCACGATTATAATGTATGGGGGTTTTAATGTTTTTGTCTCGTCGCTCCGGCCGGGACACGGCTTCACAATATGGTAAGAAGCATAACATTTCCGTCACACGCTTCAGGCATTCGGCCAATCACAACGCACTAGATAACAGGCCAATCAGAACACACCTCGCTTTTACATGAGCTTTGTAAAAATCGACACGTTCAGAAAGGCGGGGCATAGAGGATAAACAATAATGTACAGTATGAGGAAAATAATGTGTTTTTTAAACTTTAAAACGCATAAACACATTACACCAAATACACAAAATAATGTTCTTTGAGGCAACATCATATGACCCCTTAAGATGTTTTTAAACTTAATGCTCACCTATACAGTACTGTGTAAAAGTCTTAGATGCTTAGATTCACAATAGATGCTTCTCAAAAGTTTTGGATTTAATGTTTTTTCTTCTTTTGCATTTTTTGCTTTAGCTTGCCTGTAGGAAATACAAAAAATCTAACTCGATTATAGTATTTGTAGAAAAACTTTTAAAAATGTAAAGTTGGTATTTCCTACTTGTACACTAAAGCAAAAAATATAAGCAGAATAATGTGTGAATCAAGCTCTCTGTCATGATGTCATACTGATTTGATGTTACTCTGTCCTGATCCCAATAAATATATGGGTATGTTTGCTGGATATATTTTGTGTTTTAGAATTGTTGTTTTCTCTTTTTTTGCAGTATCTGCCCTCTCTTGGGTACACCAAACGTATCCACATGATGAACCCAATGGTGCCTGGACTGACGGGGGGCAAGATGAGCTCCTCTGAGGAGGTACGTTACCATTTACACCTTCAAAGATTTCAAGAATGCTGTAAGATAAAGATTTACAATCACATTCTTCGATTCATGTATTTAAAGAATCGTATTGATTCTGCAGGATGGGATAATGGCGTATGCTGTTGTATTCCAGGTGTCGGGTTGATACACTAAGATTAATCATTCTCAAACTTTCATATCTGCTACAGGAATCCAAGATTGACCTGCTGGATAAGAACCAAGAGGTGAAGAAGAAGTTAAAGAGAGCCTTCTGTGAGCCTGGAAATGTGGAGAATAATGGAGTTCTGTCCTTTGTCAAACATGTGCTTTTCCCTCTGCACTCTGGTGAGTTCAGGCAAAAAATTATAATTTTGGAAAAACATCTAGTTAAGTGCTTAATGATGTGTTCTGCTTTTTAGAGTTTATAATTAAAAGAGATCCAAAGTGGGGAGGTGACAAAGTCTACACAGACTATGAGGAAGTAGATATGGACTTTGCTGCAGAGGTATCTAAACAATACTTATATTTACTTGACGGGGTAGTTCACCCAAAAATTTAAATTCTGTATTTCAAATCCGTCATTTATTCATCCTCATGTCGTTCCAAACCCGTGAGATCTTTGTTCATCTTCAGAACACAAATTCTTTCTGACTTTCTGACCCTGCATAGACAGCAACACAAGGACAGTTCAAGGCCCAGAAAGCTAGTAAGGACATTGTTAAAATAAACCATGTGACATTAGGGGTTCAACCGTCTATTTGCTTCATCAAAATACGTGAACCACTGATGTCACATGGAATATTTTATCAATGTCCTTACTACCTTTCTGGGCCTTGATTGTGGTAGTTCCCTTGCAGTCCATGCAGGGTCAGAAAGCTCTTGATTTCATCAAAAATACCCTTAATTTGTGTTCGAAGATGAACGAAGGTCTTACGGTTTTGGAATGACATGAGGGTGAGTAACTAACGACAGAAT
>JADLZN010007391.1:0-25129 GCA_018155175.1 Sinocyclocheilus anophthalmus | reverse complement strand
CACACTCAAAGCTTCAGCCAACATTGTTTCTGAGTTCAAACCTCTCCTTCTATTACCTCCGTCTAGCTACTTTCGCAACTATTAGAACGTCAATCCCTCCTTACCATAGAGAGAGCTCTTTAATGGATAGCCACCCGAGACCCAGAGTCTTGTTAACTTTATGCTTCTATTTTAGATAGGACTATAGTTCAGGTTCGCGCATTATACGCCTGATCGAATTGCAGCTAAAATGTGTCTAATGCCTGCAGTGTTATAGGTCTTTTGTATTCCTTCCAATCAGTTCCATCAAGCTTTGACTGTTTACTGTAAAGAGACACTTATCTGTATAACTTGCTTTACAATCACCTATTACATACTGAAGTAATCGAAACAACAGCATTGGCTTTATAATCACTGCCAAGAAGGAATATTAGTCTGCAATCTTAATTCTACATGACAGGTTGCTAGTGGCTAAAGCAGTAACAGGTTGAATTTTGTGTTTCTAACTGTGTGTTCGCAGCTGTTTGGTGTACGGATGTCATTTTTTATGTTGGCAAGTGAAGAGATACTGTAGCTTTCCACACCCTTTCATTTGGTTTCTCCTTTCTTGTTTTTCATATTCTAACTCCACTTTATTTGTTACATCCGACATAGAGTCATAAGCTGGAGTGCTCCAAACTTTGAAATTACAGCCGATTTCTCTTATTCAACCACAACTTCCATTTTCTAAACAACTGTGCTTTGCTGTGCCAAGTGATTCGTTAGGCGTATAGTGCGAGCTGAGTTTGGCTCTTTGTTACTGAACAACACTCCTTGATTTGAACTATATATGAAACGAAGCAAACTTCATGGAATGACTAAAGCAGCAATAAATATGTTAAAACTGTTCATTGAAATGCCATTGAAACCCATAAAACCACAGCATGGTGACAATCAGGTCCTTGAACTGCAATTGAACAGGACAAGGGGTCTGACAAGTCATGGAGTCCTGTTAAAATTTGGCTCCCTGTAGGTCTGCTCTCTCTTCCATGGATTCACTAGAGATCATTCATGATGTAATAAGTGGCGCAATGCGGCCCGCTGGAATCGTGGAAAAAAGGAGTTGACTGTTGTCACTGTCGATTTGCTGAAGTGTCTTGCAGCCAGATATTTTCTGTCACAAATAAGGGTGTATAGATTTAATTTGGTGATGTGTCCTGATGTACATATGAACAAGTTGCACCTCACAACTTGCACAAGTTTAAGAGTGAAGCATAATGTACAGTTCTGCAGAACTGACATAAAAAAAAAATTCTGATAATAAGCAGATAACTGTAATGCGATGACTATAAAAGGAATTATATATTTTTATTTTTATTTTATATTTACATATAGAAATCTTTTGATATACTTAATACATATTAATTAAATACAAAAAAAAAAAAAAAACCGAATAATTTAATGGCATTGTTAAATGTAAATGTTTTTATAAAACTACACAATAACACAATTAAAAAGTCATTTTTACATTTAAGCATGCTTTTAAATTATAAGCGATTTCAAATGATACCGCCAAAAACAAAAAACAAAACTGAACTCTAGCCAGTAGTGATGGAGCTGAAGCGCAAGGTTTGGAAACTGATGGTAAGTAACGAGCCCAGATGTAATTTCTAATCATTTCTAAAGACCTCAGTGTCAGTGGTCATCTCTTGAGGTTTAATCAACAGAAGTAGTCTTTGTGTTTCTAAAGCTTGTTCTGGTCTTGTCATCTCTCCAGCTAGAAGATTAGAATGAAAGCCTTCATGATAAACCCAAGCATCTCCTGTAGCTAGATATCTACATCTCTTCCTCGCTGAACAAATAACCTACATCTGCTTCCACCTACCTTTAAGACTGACTCTTCGAGAGTTTGTGTTACTGCTCTGTTTAAATTTGTTTAAAACTGAGCCGCTCCAGGTCATCATGAAGGAGCTTAGATAAGAAATTCCTTTAAAATGGTGCCAACATGGAAATATCCTTTCTTTAAAGAGTTACTGTGTCTTTTTTTGTAAAGGAAGTCATAACTGTGATGTGTTTGATTACCCCTGTGTCCTTGTGCTGAAATGGTGTCTCCTTTCGTTTTATTGGCCTCTTAAAAAGTTTGTCAAACTCTCCATGTGCTCTTGGTGTTAAAGTGTCTTTAGGACTGTTGGAGTTGTCAAGTTAAGTGTGTTTTACCTCTGAATGGATTTTACAGCCACTGGAGTGTCGATTGTGTCAGGCTTCAGAGGTCATCTGAGCTTGATCCTTTTTTTTTTACTTTAGTTTAGGCTTTTTTGGCATTTTAAATGCCATTTAAATCTGAAAAATTTAATTTGTGATACATTTCTTTGTATAGGACCATGATCCGCACTCCGCATAGTCTTCTTTATAGCATTTATTTTACATTAATCACCAATAGGACAAAACACAAATGTTTCGGCTCAAGGCCTTCTTCAGTGCATTGAATAATTCATTCCCTCCACCCACTTTTTAAATCCTTAATTATATTGGCATCATTCATTAGCCAATATTCAATCATTAAAAACTCACATATTGCATTTAAATACTGGACAATGTCCATTTGTATACAACCCAAAATCTTCACCTCCACCAAAACATTACATAATGTACCCACAACTAGAACATGAATTACATAGAATCACATATTTATCACAATTATACAATTTAACAGTTTAATAGATAGTTTAATAAATAAACAATCACCAGCATCTACTACCCGAATTAAATTTCAAAATGTATAACAATGGAAAGTACAATGATTAAGATCATCAGAAATACATAGTCATATCATCATTTATGTCTTTATCCTATTGGTGATTAATGTAAAATAAACACTATAAACACTATAAAGAAGACTATTTAGTGAGTGCGGATCATGGTCCTAAGTAATTTAATAGATTGATGCACTAAAATAAAATATCAAGTGATGGAAGAGCGAGGTGCAAATGGCTTTGTGATACATTTCTTTACAATAACTGCCAAATTGATTATTTTGTTAAATAATGCAAACACAGCTAACAGGGAATATTCTCAGAACATTCTGGCAAGGTTCTTTCAAAGTTATGAACAAATATTTTTCCAGTAACGTTAATATAATGCTTGTTCAAAGTTATGTATATTTGATAATGTTCTCAAAATGTTTTTTATACATTGTTCATGGAACATTTTTGTCATCAGGATTTTTCAGAGAACATTCAAAAGTAACATTTCAATAATGTTTGCCAAATGATGAAATGGAATGTTCACTTAACGTTTGAATAACCAAGAAAAAAATTGGTTATTCTGAGCGGTCCGACAAATTTGTTCAGAAATATATATATTTTTTCACTTATTGGTAACGTTAGCAAAGCGTTCTTAGAACATAGTTCTGTTAAGACAATCATAGACATGGGTTAAATGTCCAAATTTCGGTGTATGTTTTCTAAAATGGTCTTTTTGCTTGTCACCACAGATTGAGAACTACATCAAAGACAATATGAAGACAGAGATAGTGCAGTTACAACAGAGTGCTGTTCACAACCACACGGCGGCCATGTTAGAGATGGGCACCAGTCTTCTCTCCCAAACAGCTGAGCAGACGCGCAAGCTAACCAATGTCGAGACACAGGTATGTTCGTCCCAAGATCCATTTCATGCTCCATTAAGCGAACAAACTTTTTTCTATGTATCCCTTTAATACGGCTCAAATACAGCCAAGAAAAGCACTAGTGCTGCATTAGACATAAAGTCTCTTTTTAAGTATCATGCTAATGTTTTTGTTGCTGAATCTTTTTATGACTTGTGTGCTTTAATGAGACACAGAGGGATACAGTACAGTTGTGTTTTGCTAATTTGTCAAATAAGAGGTTGAGGTTGAGAATAACTGTTCCTAAGTGCTACCGTATGGTGGTCCTGTTTATGACTTCTCCTGAGGTATCGCTCAGTTAGTATTAACTTACTTAATGATTTTAAGGTCTGTGTTTTTGCGGAAGGATTACTGTATTTTTTATTGGAATGTTATTGTTTTTAGGTTTTGAATCAGACATCAAGGTTGGAAATTCAGCTGCTGGAGAATTCACTATCCACCAACAAGCTGGAGAAAGAACTTATGATACAGATAAATGAAATCAACAAGATCCATGACAAGAATGGGTAAACCTCCCACTCCAACACAACTCCTCACACACACAAATATGCTAAATTAAAATATATAAAAGTGTATATGTACATATATAAAGGCATTGAACAACATATTTTTATATATTAAAAAAGACTTCCATAAATGTCTTTTAAACTGTATAATTATCCAGTAATATCATAATTGGGTGTTACAATCATACTGCAGGAACTCAAATAGGTGAACTTTTATTACTGTTTTTACTACTGTTATGCTATTGATGAATATAGTAAAGTTAGTAGCATTGCTGCATTTAATTTGTAACTCTCCAACACTGCACACAAGAAACAATAAGCTGAGCCACAAAAAACATTTCAGAGCTACAGTAGTGACCCCGCTTAAGCACTGTGCTGCTGTTTAATCTGCCAATACAGATGTTCAAATCTCACTCGCTTGTAATTTTTAGAAAATACTCATTCTTATGCCAGAACCACAATACAGATGATTGCACAAAATGATTTTCAATTCTTGACAACACAAGCTTTCAGACATTAGCTTGGTCCCATACGGTGCAGTGCAACAGAACTTGCCAAGACATGAGTGATGTCCCCTGACCCGCCGTTAAACTTTGTCCTCTGTGAAGACGAATTTTGCAATGCAAAGCTTTTGGAACACTTTCCAATTTTCTATGTATTGATTGTTCTGGTGGGACATGTCTGTTTCTGTCAAAATGAGGGTTTAATTCCCAGTGATCTCTCTGCTTTGAGCCCAGCTGTTGTTGAAAGGACACAAGCATTCATAACTCTATATTTAAAAAAAAAATAAAAATATGCGTTTCTGTCTAGTGTTTTTGTTACCACAGTTAATGTAATTACTCATCCTACAATATAGATCGACATTATGACTTTCTCCTCTTTCAGTCTAAAATTAACTTTACATTCCTTTAAAGTTCTATGTGGATTGAATTTTGTTTTAATAAGCTGGTGAATCCAGCCCAGCGTGCATCAGGTTTCCAAGATGCACAGTGCAGATTTAAGGCTTGGATCCATTTTAGACGTGCACTAATGCCCGTAGCTATAAGATGAACTGTGTTTGTTTGTATGCTGTGTAAATTATGGAGATTGGCTACATTCATATCAGTATTTATTACAGCTGCAATGAAGCGGCCTTCTGCCGTTGAATACTGAAACATAAATACAGTATCATCAAAGGCATACCTTGATGAAGCCAGGGATTCCTAACTTTTTTGGCCCACGGCAAATAAAAGACATTTTTTTTACCTGTGAGCCACACTTGCAAAACATGCAATATGATATATCTATGTTAACTATCTAAATATGCTCTTCATGACTAAAACAAAGGTTATTGTTTCATGGAACATTTGAAGTAAACCATTTTAATAAAAACAGTAAAATTGTAGATATGAAGAACAAGTTCTTCATTGTAACATGTAAAAAGATGCAATAAATAATAAAAAGTTTGAAAAAAAACTATCACTGATTTGACAATTTTATGCTGTTTTCTGTAAACCTTGACTAAGTTTTACCATGGAAACCAGTTTTTGCCAAAAACTGGCCACCACAGTCTTAAAAAAATACATAAAAATTACTTGACTTTGAAGGAGATCCCATATTCATTTAAGGGTTTTATAGTAGTTACAGTGATTGCTGTAACAATGATATTTTGGCTGAATCTTTCATATCATGGCATACATTTTATTACAACATACTGTGACCCAAATTTATGAGTATGTGGCCCGATTTGACCCATATTTGCAGGAACTTGTCTTAGATTATTACATTTCCCATAATTTTTTACTTTAACCATCCTTTCCTTGTTTTCCTCTACTATGGCTTTCCCTCATTTTTTCCTCAGTTTTCTGGAGGAAAAAATGCAGGAGATGGAGGATAGGCACCGAGAAGAGTTGGAGGCTCTGCGGGAGGAGAAGAGCAGTCTACAGGCACTGGTGAGCAGGCAGAGCTCAGTGATCCGGGAGCTGGAGGCTCAGCTGAGTCGAGCTACCGGTAACAGCACCGCCCTGCAGAGACAACAGCAGGACCTGATGGAAACCGTACGCAATCTGCTCAGCCTCTGCACCAAGGATGGAGGCACAGCATGTAAGTACAGATCTCATTTTTTGCACAGATTTTTTTCATGGAAATAACTTCCTAGCTGTGGACTTGCATATACTTAGAGTTGCTCATATTTTTATTGGAAATATTTGTATTTATTTATTAATTCATTCATCTTTTTATTAGTTTGATATTAGGTCCTTGAGATTACATAAATTCATAAATACTACTTTTTATTTATGTATGTACATCAGGATATTCTCAGGATAAATTCTCTTTCTTTCTTTTTCTTTCTTTCTTCTTTCCTTTCTTTCTTTCCCTCTTTTTCTTTCTTTCTTTCTTCCTTTCTTTGTCTTTCTCGCTGTCCCTTTTCAAGATTATTTTTTGAGTTTTTCAGGTTTACAGTGGTGGCTAAAATTATTAGAACACTAGTATTTTCCCCAGCTAAAAAATGGTTTTAAGTCAGTTTTCAATTTTTTGCTGTAGTGTGGCAGTAGGAAATATCATTTCCAAACATTCATTTAGCCATTAAATGTAATAATGCAGTGAGACTTTTGTTTGCAGAAGGAGTCTGACAACAGCCAGTGCTCCAGTCTGTCTGGAGTGACATGAAGAATCAGAACAAACATCTCCAAGATGCTTCAAGAGACCTACCTGCAAAGCTACAGTCCAGTTAAAAAGTTTTAGGCACTTATGTAAAAATGCTCTAAAATGCGGATGCTGTCAAAAATAAATAGATTTTCTTTAACAACTTAATAACATCTATTAACTAAATTAATTCAAAATTTGGTGTGACCATCCTTTGCGTTTTAAAGCAGCTTTTGCCCTAGGTGCATTTGCGCATAGTTTTTCAGGTAACTTTGCAGGAAGGTCTCTTGAAGCATCTTTGAGACGTTGCCACATTTCTTCTGGATTTAGTCTGTCTCAGTTTGTTCTGATTCTTCATGTCACTCCAGACAGACGTAAAGCTGGTGAAAATTCTAGTGTTCTAATAATTTTGGCAACCACTGTATACAGTATATTATCTCACCTGAATCACCAAGCAGGCCAGGACCACCACTGGCATCCCCAACCCCCTAAAAATGGTGCGCGGCATTCCTAAAGTAAATGTCAAACAGGAAGTGATAGAAAACTAAAAATGTAGCAGGCAGAACAGGGCATTTTTAGATAAAAATAGCCCATTACACAGTATGTTATCAATGAGAAAAGCTTCTTCCTGGTAGGTGAAATGTGTTGTTTTCTTGTTAAACGTCACATTTAGACAGACAGCGATGTGAACCTCAACGGATTCGGCTTATCACGCTTCAGCACACTGCCTGTGGTTAACAGTTGACTGAAATGTCAAACAGCCCCTGATTGAGTTACAGGCCAGGCCTAACGTAGCCCCAGCGTAGTGATCTGGGATTGGGGATAAACCTTGTGGTTGCCTCTACCAGCAGGAGTCAGTGTAGTGAACTCATTACCCTCATTTTCCCCCCGCTGCAACCCAAGTGTGGCCTCTTGGCCCCATGTCTATCCGACGTCTGCCCCACGTCTCTGTGGTCACAGAAAATTTACCTTGAATGTCTGAGATGGGACTGCACAGGTCATGGAGTCTACTCAAGCTCCTGAGCTTGCTGCGAGGGCACCAAAAGCAACTCTACTTCCTTTTTTCTTTTGGGTTTTGAGTGGCCCTTAAAATGACAGTGGTTTCATATCACGTGGCAAAAAAACAGAACATTTTGTTTATTAAAGCCATGATGTTTACCAGCAAAAATACTGGTTAACAAACATGGTCTTTCTCATGAAACCATGCTGGTTCTTTGGAATATAAACGTGGTTATTTATAAGATTTGTATTTATGCAAGCTTCTGTTTTCCATACATTGGTAGTGAATGGTGACCACAGGCAAGACAAGATTTTCAGTGAATAAGTAGTTACATTTCAGTGTTTCTCACACAAAGCTGTCATATTGAGATGAAAGACTTGGAATATGGAGAGTTCAGACATTCTTCTAAACTTATTCTTTAGTGTTCCATTGAAGAACTTATGAGTCATATGAGTTTAGAACAGCATGAAGGAATATTTATCATGTTCTGTTGTGTGTCATTGACTCTAACGTTTAAAAGTTTTGGGTCATTAAGATTTTGACATGTTTGAAAGAGCTCACCAAGGCTGTATTAATGTGATTAATAATACAGTCAAACAGTAATATTGTGAAATATTATTACAATTAAAATAATTGTTTTCTATTTTTATATATTTTAAAGTGTAATTTATTAATGTGATGTAAAACCTGAATTTTCAGCATAATTACTTCAGTCTTTAGAGTCACATGATCCTTTAGAAATCATTCTAATATGCCAATTTGGTGCTGAAGAAACATTTCCTATTATTATGTTGAGGACAGATGTGCTGCTTAATGATTTTTTTTTGTTGTTGTTTGTTTTTTTGACTGGGAAAAACAGTATTTATTTGAAATACAAATCTTTTGTAATATCGTAAATGTCTTTACTGTCACTATTGATCAAATTCATCCTTTTGATTTCATTCATCCTTGCTGAATAAAAATAACATTTTTTAAACCTTACCGACCCCAAACTTTTGGGTTTGTGTAACTATGGTTGACATCTACTGCTCTGTTCTAGTTGAATTGTTTTTTTGAACATGTAGTCATTGCTTTGGAGCAATCCCAGGTCCCACACTTGCAAATTTATATTCTAAAATAAATGCTTATTTGTTTTCATGATCTGACAGTAGATATCCAAGTACCTCGGTTAGAGAACACACACAGGAAAGAATATCAGCACATATTGGAACACCCTGCAGCTTCTTGGATTTAGACGTTCCTATTTGTACATCAGCCAATCACGCTAAATGAGACCATTTTTTATTCCAGCTTGGTTTTGATCTGTGCCTGGACTTGAAACCTAAATAAAACTTCACAATTGGGTTCATTTAGTGGGTCAATTGAGCGTATAAAATACAGTTTAGGTTCACTGTGGTTTGGCGTAATGGTAAGATGGGACCCATAACATGATTTCTTGGTGATTTTAACAAGCAAGCATAATTGCGCACATTACCAAACAAATTATGATAAATGGAGATTTTAAATAGCCTTTTGTTGCATTGTCCAGCTCCAGTGTGCTGTAGAGGTCATTTTCCTGACCTCTGGCTGAATTCGTCAAACTTAATGACTCCTGTGGGACAGCCCGTCCAAATAGGTGGCAAGGAAGGCACCGTAGGTCTCTGTCTGAAATCATGACTCAATCAAACTTGCAAAACAATGTTCTAGTAAAGCTCTAAACTCCTTTTTTGGGAAAAAATGAGAGAAAGCACTGTTTATCGTGTTGCTTTTCTCATTCAAACATGAATATGTCATTGTTTAATGTACTTAACCTTCATGTACCTGACTATTTGAACTTCACTGCAAGTTAACTGCCTCGTCATGTGCGTCAAAAGGAGAGATGTGATGGTTTTAAAACATTGTACAGCATCTTTGATTGCAGTGAGTTCATAAATGCAAAGCTGTTATTTGTGAAAATATTATTTGATATTATTTGAAGCATAATTAAGGGTTATTATGAAAAATATAAGCACAAACTCATTAGATTGCATTTTTAGATATAACTGTTCTCCCCTTTGGATGGCTGTAATCAATCCCTATTTGCTAATTATTATTTACTCACTGGTATCAATCATTTTTGTGATTAGAAGAACAAAATATTATTTTCTGTCTCCAAATTAAGTTCACTAGGGACAGGCTATGACTCATGAAAATATACTGTAAAAAAGGTAATATGTCAGAATATGATTTTGGGGTTTAGGCACACATTATGATTAAGATGGTTTATGGCTTAGGAAATAAAAAATAAAAAAACTCATTATTGCAGTTCTGCTCACTCAGCTGGTGGTCATCATTCTCACGGCCTCTCAGTCCAGTTGAAAGAATCAGACTTTATCGTCTCAGATGTTTATATAAAGATGTAGTGCAGTAGTTTGAGTTTTCGTTTCGCCAGCACACCGCACTGGGATTTTGAGTTCTTGCTTATTTTAAACTTTATTTTGTGTCTGCGAGCGTGTGGAGAATCCTGATTTATCAAATCACTCTACTTGGATGTTCTTTTCACATCAACTTGTTCCAAACAAAAGTCCCAACTGAACCACCAAGAATTCAAATGTAAATAAATAATGTGATTATAATTTTATGAGCCAGGACGCAAGCTGTTTAATAGCTCAATTTACCATAGTTTAGCTAAGAGTTACATGTAAAGTTGTTCCTGGGCATTCAGACGTGATCAGAAGTCCATGTTTTGCAAAGATCCAAGTAGTTTGTGCCATTAGTTAGGACCAAACTCCAAATTCAACATAAGAGAAACCCTAAGCATTTTAAAATATTTCATAACTCTCTACAACAACTTGGATTAATCATGATCATTTTTTATTTGAATGTGCAATAATTTTCATAATGATATGCATTTTTTATTTCATTTCATTTTATTTTATTTTATTTTAGCCAGAGCGGCACTTAACATTGCAGTTCTTTTTTTTTTGCCTTGTTTTTTGTTTTTTTTTTTCTTAAGTACACATTTATTGTAGATTTTAGTTTTGCTTTTCCTGGAAATACGATCAAGAATTGGCATTGCTAGCACCATGCTTTATTGCTTATTTTATGTTATATTTATAGTATTTTATTTTTTTTATATTATACATTTTATTTTAATCATACTGTATTACATTTTCCCATACATATTTATTTAAATGTGCAATTATGAGCATTGGCTTTTTTTTTTTTTTTTTACATTTTCATTTATTTATTGTTGTACATTTTCATATACATTATTTTACAGCAATTAAATATTAAGGATATATTTTCGTTCGTTACAACGTCGTGTTTGTCTTTGATTGGGTTGAACTTGTCTGTCACTCTGCTCTCCAGTCCTGCCACTTTCAGCTCCTGGCTATAAGCGGTAAATTGCCGTTGTCTGACACAGCTGGGTTTTTGTTGTGTTAGACGCCGCAGTGCGAAGTTCCCCTCTGTCAACCTGTCACAGCAGGAGATCCTTGTCACTGACACTCAATCCTTTACCGAAGCGGCAGGAATAATATCCCTGAATGAAGGGTTGCCCGCCCAAGCCCTCCATCCTGCGACAGGGATCAAAGTTCTGCCTAAACGCCCCTGACACGTCTCTCTTAGCAGTGACATCTCCTCTTCTTAAATAGTCCCAACAGAAACAACAATAGTGTGAAAACTGAGATGAGGTCTTAGGCCGTGAAAGAAAAAAAAGTAGAGGGGAATCGGAAGGAATTTCCATCTATATAACTAGGACACGGTGGGTAAATATAAACCACTTGTTATAACAGGAACTTGAAATTTATAGCTTGTAGTATTTTGTCCGCAGACTCTTGCTTGGTTTCAAAATATTGGCGGCGTAATTGTCTGCAGATGGAAAGAGACGCAGCTGTTGGCTTGCAGAGGTCTGTCAGAGCCGAGCTGCTCCTCTCTGAGAGCCGGAGATCAGCACTTTGATTAAAAGACTTTCACACTTAGAAATATGTCAGTCACTGGAAGAAGATCATGTTGATAATGCAAGCGAACTTGGAAGTCCTTGCTATCCTTTGTAATTTCAAAATAATTCTAACCAGATTTGAAATCCTGCATGAAAACCGATACAATATTTTGAATTTGCCGTGACTCTGTGTATTATTTATTCCATTAACTCAGGATGTGATTTATTCCACAGCGTGCAATATTTTTCAACATTATTAGTTCTGATATTGTACAGCAGTGTCATTTTCTGCTCTGCTTACATATTTTGAACTGTTTTAATGGGTTTGTAACATGAAACAGATATTAAGTGCGGACAGCTTTATACACATCCCTCCATGTAGGCCTGCTGACAGAAGCTAAAGAAATAAATACTGTATACTCATTGTCAATCAAAATTATGCATTTGTTAATAATCCCCTTCTATACATATATACATACAGGATTCCTTTTTAGGAGCTGTTTCTGGTCCAGCTCCAGAACATTCCACCTTAAACCCTCTTTTATTAAATTCAAGGAGGTTGATGTAAATTATTTCGGATTAAACTGTCGCACAGCTCAGTGGGTCTCGACAAATAGCTGTCACCTGGCAGGATTTGAGAGGTTTGTTAAAATATCATTAGGCTGTTTGTCTGCAGTATTGCTGTCTTGTTGAAAAGGAAGTCACGGTGTTGACATGTTCTGTTTGGCCGAATATGAGGCTCGCTCATGCTGAGTGAGAGAGTGAGTGGAAATTGTTTTATTTGTTCAATGCATCAGGGCAGATCCACAGATGTTTTCTGATGTACATGTACCAATATAAACAGCTCCATTTATTATTTCTCTGATCGTTTATGTTTTTGCTATTTCTAACATGGTTTTCTTTGTGTATTTAGTGGTGCCAAACAGCACAAAGCAAGCTGACGAGGAGAGGAAGTTCCATGACTGTGCCGACCTCTACCAAGCGGGATTCCAGAAAAATGGAGTTTACACCATCAACATTAGCCCACAAGAGACTAAAAAGGTAGGAATTCTGTTTTCAGATCAGCTATGCTGGAATAATATAATATCAAGAGGTAAACATAATGGCACAACTTTCAGGATCGAGATTTTACAGTGGTCGTAAAGTGGTGACCCAAATGATAAAATTATACTTTGAAGTCCTCTACTATTAAAATTGTCTTTGGTACAGAAAAGACAACACAGAAGTCACATAAAAATCATACCTGCATAATATCAAGAAGACTACAAAATTTTGCACAAGATCACAAACAGCTAAAAACATTTATTTTATTTTATTTTTTTGTTTTATTATTTTGATGTGATGTAGTATTCCCATTGCATGTTGATCTGACTAGTCAATTAGTTCTAACATTACTGTCGACTAAGAATAAAGTTTACATATAAGCCAAATACACATCCTGCTCCCATCCACAGATTTTTATGCGAGTTTTGAGATATTGTATTAAAAAGACCAAGAGTCAACACCAAGATGCAAAAGAAAAGAAAAAAGATCACAAACAGTTAAAGAAATCTTTCTTTGATTTGATTTGATGTATTTTTTATTTGTATTTTATTTTTTGCACTTTGAATTTGTTTTACAGCTTATTTCATTTTAAATAGAAGTGAAAGTAATTACAACATTAGCTGTATTTGTTTGTTTTACAGTTTTTTTATTTAAATTTGTTCTTAATTATCATTTTCATTTAGCATTGTTTTCCTGCTATCAGAACAGACCTACAGCCCATTCTTGATCAATTGACTGCCAAATTGAGAACTACATATTTCTGTATATCACAAAGAAGCATGTAGAGGTTATTAAAAGGTTCACCCCCAAATTGTCCCAAAACTGTATGACTGTGTCTTTTTTTCTGTGGTCTGTGGAACATAAAAGAGGATTTTTTTGGAGGGGGGAACTGTTTGGTTTCAGGCAAGGGTGTATTGTATGCGGTTTTGTCAAGTAGCCTAAAATGTGCTAGTGTACATGTGGTAACATATAAATTTACTAATTTTTTTCTGGTCAGAATTACTATTTAATATGATTGAATCAAACTGACTATTATGTGGACACTACCAAAAGTCATTTTTAAGGGTGAGGTGAGGTAGAAGTGCACATTTTCACCTTTTACAGTGTGAATGTGTGTGAAAAAGGCTGCATCCGTGAATGTACATATCTGTCCCTGAATATCTGGTTTTGGTGTTGCTCCAGCCACCGATACTGGATTAATTGCAACCAGGTTGGTCTGTGTGTTCAGCTGGGTGTGTGTGAGGTGACTCCATGGCTTTCTATCCACTGTGCTAGATTACAGCCAGGTGTCCCTGAGCGCCACAGCTTTGATCTCAGGCCTGCTACTCGACCTCTCCACTAATCACTGTTTGGAGAAGTCACTAAGCTAATGGGGGTATCTGTTGTTGTTATAAGGATCTACAGATCCATAAGGTCAAGATAAATGGTTTGTGGTATTTCTGTCCTTGTATATTTGTATGTGTGTGATGTGCAAGTCTGTCTCCAAACAGGTGTACTGTAACATGGAGTCTGCGGGCGGAGGCTGGACTGTAATCCAAAGACGTGAAGATGGTAGCGTGGACTTCCAGAGAACATGGAAAGAATATAAAATGGTAAGTAGCCATATTCCTTCCCACTAACCTCTGTTTCACTCGCTCTGTAACGGTGGACATGATCTTCATCTTTCTCATTTAAGCAACGCATATGGGTGATATATCTTCTCTGTTCATCTGTTTTTGATTTAGACTAAAAAGAGTGAAGGATAACCGTGACACCCTATAGAGTAGGAAACAGATGAGTCAAATGAGATAATGGGATTCTCCCTGTGCTTAGGAATGATAGTTTGGATGTAGTCAGTGTTATTCTTTATTGGAAAAAAATAAACAGTATAAATACAAAAGTCATAGCGAAACTGGGACATCAGTGCTGGCTTTGTTGTTGCTGCAACAGGCCAAAACGTAACAATTGTTATGAATATTAAATCACTCAATCATACTTTCAGACATTATTTGTAATAATGTGATGTGGTATTCCATTGAATGCTGACTAGTCGATTAGTTCTAACACTACTGTCGACTGAGAAGAAAGTTTACATATAGGCCAATTACACATCCTGCTTTCTTCCACAGATTTTTATTTGAGTTTTGAGATATTGCATTAAAAAGTACAGGGAAACACCAAGATGCAAAAAACAAAAATTACATGCAACATACAAATATACATGCAGTGTACATGTTTTTTTTGTTATTATTATTATTTCTAATATTTTAATATTTTGATATAGTTATAATCTAGGTAGTTTCTTTTTCAATAAAAATACAAGTTAACTGACTAAATAATTCAGTCAGAGAAGAAATGTTGATCTGGTCCAGCATTACATTAAAATAGCTTTTATCTTTATATTTAGCATTTTTATTTGAATTTCATTTTGTATGTACTTTTGCCATTTTATTTGTATTTCTTTAATTTATTTTAGTTGTAGTTTTAGTCATTTTAAGTTAATCATCTAATATAAAATTTGGTTCATCTTTATTTCAATTAACAAACATTATTTTGAATAGTTTTAGTTAATAATAGCAAACCTTCTGTGGTCATTCTGAAATGCTCGAGCCAAAGGCTTTAATAAAAATAATGGGCTGTACTATTACCTCCCAGAACTTTCTGACATACTGTCACATCCAGCCATGAGGCATCTTCCACTGATTGCTTGCAAACATAGCGTAAATTAAATTCACAACTTGGATGGAAGCATAGCTGTTGAAGAGATCCAGACTGAGAACTAACGCAGTGTTGGATTTGCCAGAAATGGCAAAGATCAAATATGCCTATTCCGATGATCAAATCTAGGACAAAAAGTTCAAAATATTTGTCTGTGTTGGAGTGTGATGATAATGAATGACAGCTATGTTTTTAAAAAGCCATGTCTTTGACCTGGACCTGTTTGAGGTTTAGGGACATAAAATCGGCACTGACTCTCATGAAAGAGTTGGTGCAATTCTCGCTAATGCTTTTATTTGTAGTTTCTTTTTTTTCTGGTTTGGATCAAATAAAATATTGGAATAACTCCACCTCTCCTCATTTGAGTATCCGCTCCAGCCAGTCACTATCAGCACCATCAAGGTTTTAATTTCTCTTTTCCCAATCAGTTTCCCAAAGGAAGATGGGAGAAACTCTTCATCAGAATGGAATCAGATATTTAGACTATGGAAACAATTGTTCCTAGGTTTTGGCAGTGTTAATCTGACTTTTCTCCATTCCTCTCTACAAGAGAAAGGGTTTTGGACAGGCCACTTTGAATGGCTATTACTGGAATGATACATAGCAACTGAGTGCGTTGTTGAGACACCGATGATGTGTTGTATAGAAAACCACACACCCAAGAGAACTCCCTGTTTTAGGGTATAAAATAACAATTGATCTTCATTTTTCCTCTACATTACTCACATAAGGAATGATGCGGTTTCATGGCGAGAAAGCTTCTCAGGGACGATCCCAGGCTTCCCAGGGGAAACCCAATCAGAACAGAACAAGCACCCCTGGACAACATAAACAGATACAGGTTATGGAAAAACAGCCATTAGGTATCAGGCATATTACAAGGATTTTTGGAGAACAGACCCTCTTTACCCTCACAGGAGTGCTACAGGCAAAATGAAATACTCATGTTTACTGCACTGTTACTCTTGCTCATCAATAACCTGCTCCCATGGGCCAGCAATTAATAAGTGAGAAGAAGGTTTCAGTCAGTCTGTAACGCAATATGAGTGATATCATCATCACTTTGCCTGTAGCACGGTTCATTTTGGTTGCAGATAAACTCATATAGGTTCTGTTTAATTATTTAACCCTGTGATACAGTATAGCCATATGGCAACATTATTTACTTTCATTTCTTACTTGTTTCTCATCCAATAATATGACCTTTGATTTTCCTTTTCAAAACTTCCTTTACAGTGGAGTTCTCTGCTGCAGTTCTCCACAAATTTGTCTGTTAATAAATTTCACTGTTTCTTCTACATCATGACATAGTTTTACAAAAAATATTGATGTTTACATATGACAATGCTTTATTGTAATGGAAAAATGGCTGTGTTGCATTTACTCCTTGAGAATGTTTATAGATGCTGGCATCGATTATATTACATTTATTCATTTATTTGGAAGCACTTTACATAATACAATTGCATTTATGCATAAATGACACAATTATGATTTGCATTTCTTCTTTTCAGACAAAAATAAATACAGCAATGTTTTATGGAAAAGGCTAAATGTGTGTTGGCTGTACCAAATTGCAACAATGAGAAACTCTTGTTGGAAAGAGCTATTTATTGCTTTTATGAAAAACATTGAAGAACTTTTCAGTTCAGAATTACACAAATAAATCTGTTAATTCAAGAAATAAAGAAATGTAATTTTAATTCAAGGACATTTTTAACACCATTTTCCACTGTGTCAATGTTATTCATTTACTTATACATCTTTTGTAATTATATATATTTCTTATTTACATACAGAACACAATTTGTACCATACAGGGTTAAAATAATACATGATGGTATGCGTATATGTTAAAATCCATCCAGCACTCGTGATTTCCATTGCCTTCACTGGACATTTTCTCATTTTGCAGAAGCAGGGAGGAATGCAGGGAAAGGTACACTAATTACAGATGTTGCCTATTAAAGATTTGTATTCGTACTTGGATATGGTTCTGTTACGCTGCACTGTAATTATTACTGTCGCTAGCACCTGCACTGCATTATGGCATGTTTCAGAAGCCTTTCTGCAGCTGTTTAGAGCTGAATGGATCGATTACAGACATGGAAACTCGTACAAAATATATTTTGGAACCAAAAGCATGACTGTTAAATGATTTTTTTTTTTTTTTGGTCATGTGTGTTTGTGTCCATAGAAATGACATGAGACAACATGCTGCTTCTCATCTAAGTCATGTCATGCACTACATGTTAAATCAGATACTATACAGTTCTGCATTTCTCATTGGCATTACAGAAAAAATTGTATATTAGTGCTGTGAATGTCATGCCATAATGTAGTGTTTTCTCAGTCTTTCCAGATCTGATGCAACCGTTAAACATTTAGGCTCAGAAACGGACCAGTGGTTATTGATACCTTCATGTGTCAAAATTTTATGAAAATCTGTAATTATTATCTCAAGAAAATGATGAATTGTGGAATTCCGTCCCTGTGTTGAATCTGTTAGGCTTGAAATATCTTGGACAGGATTTTCTTTCCCACTGCCTTATCCAAGGCCTCCCGTGACCCAAGTCGATATTTAAACTGACCCGGATTCCACCCTCTTTTCTAGGGCTTTGGGAGCGTGTCGGCCGAACACTGGCTGGGAAATGAGTTTGTGCACATTCTGACCAATCAGAAGCAGTATGCCCTCCGTGTGGAGCTGACCGACTGGGACGGACACCAGGCCTTCTCTCAGTATGACAGTTTCCGCATCGACAGTGAAAAACACAATTACAGGTACTTTCTGCTTTTTTAAGTGAATGCTGCTCATTATTTTAATGCAATAGGCTGGAAAAATATATTGCTCAACAGCTCATTAATCACTGATTCAAACAGTTCAGAAAGTTATAAGGGTTTATATAAAAGACCTTTTATTTTAGGTTTTTATATGCTGAACCGTTCTTCTAACATTTGGGTTCGGTACAATTTTTAAACGTTTTTCGAAGAAGCCTTTTATGCTTACAAAGGCGGCATTTGTTTGATTTAAAATACAGCCAAAAAAGTTTATATTGTGAATAGTTTACAATTAAATAGCTGATATTTATTTGAAAATCTTTTAAAGTACACTTATCCTTGTGATGCAAAGCAAAATTTTCAGCAGCCAGTACTCCAGTCTTTAGTGTCACATAATCCTTCATAAATAAATAGTAAAAGAAATAAAGAAACAAAATGCTTATAGGTATATGTTTATATATGAAATGTATATGAACCATTCTGTTATATTTAGTTTGTGGGAACATCACGGGTAAGATGAAAGTGTTGTTATTCTTAAAGCCTGATGATAAGTTCCTGCGTTCATTCATAGTTTTACTCTCTCTGGGATCTTTAAATGCTATTCATGGGAGGAATAAAGCTATTTGTTTTAATTCCATCTGGGGTTGAATTAGGGTTGTCACGCGAAACACTTCCCCTTTTTTAGCCCTGTTAACCACTAAGATTTCTTATTTTAAAATGCAAAAAAAAAGAAAGTCAAACACAGTTTGTGTTCTTTGCACTTGTATCTCATGCACAGGCAGGTGAACACATACGAGCTCTCAACTTCAAATTATTTGGATCTTAGCTCGGCTGTGGTCCGTGGTGTCCTGCACACTTGGCTGGCCCATAGTGGCCTGTGCTGGTAAAGAGTTTCAGGAATCTAATCAGCATTCTCATCTCTAAAAATAGATTTGTTCTCTCAAACTGTTATGCTATGGTAATCACACACTGCCTCTTGAGAATACTGGCTGAAACAAACTCTTTCTTTGGCCCAACACAAAGTGTGCAAGAGGTTGCCATCTCTGGCAATTCAGATTAGACCTTCAGATTCTGACCTGACAACCTTTTTAGTTTGTGTATATAAAAAGCACAACCGGTAGATGTAGTATACAGATAGGCCTGTCTAGTATGTTTACTTTTTAAAACCCAGCAGCGTCAGCAAAATGTTTACAGCCTGTTTTTTGGAAGTTTTATGCTGTTCCAGTGTAGTTTGTGCTCTCAAGTGCTGGTTTTAGTCAGCTGTAGTCTATAGGAAAGGTGCGCTATAAGGTAGTTACAGGCATAGCTCACCCAAAAACAAAATTTGTCATCATTTACTTGCCCTCATGTCTTTCCAAACCTGTGTGTTCCACAAAAGAAAGAAACTCATACAATTCTGGAATGACATGAGGAAGAGTAAAAATGATAATATTTTTATTTTGGGGTGAAATATCCCTTTAAGAAGTATGGCGGTAACGCCAGCATTTCAGAATTCAGTTGGGCTTAATGCATGCACACATACTGTGCATATGCACACACACATAGTCTATGGCACATAAAAGCACTTTAAAATTCCACAAGCGTGTGCATGAATCTACAATGGATCATTTAGAACTTAACATATTACGATGCATAAGCATTTCTATTTGTCCGAACCAACGTGGAGACTTTCCAGTCAGGAAATATTTGTCTGACTGCCAGCCACTTGCATTCGCTTAAATTTAAAGCTAGTTTACAAAAGAGTTGGTATTAGAACAGCAGTAATTGCATACAGAAATAATGGAGCATAATCCCATAACCTAAATCATGACTAACTGGCAAGCTTATTACATTTTTTTCAATACTAATGATTTCCAAACTACATACAGGGTAAAGGTTGAAGTGAGCAAATAGCACTTGGCTGAATGTATACCATGCCAGAACAATAAATTTCAAATAATGACCATCTCCTTTTTTTTTTCTTGACATAACCAAGTTTCTGCAAAGGTCCGAGGCAATCATTTTGGGTATATGAGGGGAGTGAGAAGTGTGATCCTACAAATCAGTCAGCGTTATTAGACGGCAATATTACAAATGCATATTAGTTTTGACACTTTAATAATTGAATAGTAAATCTCTAATGTTACATTTAAGTGATGTTCATAAACAAATTTCGGGAGGAGCACGCACAGATAATTAACACGGCCAGTTCATCATTAGTGATTACACCATTTATCCAATCAGCGCAAGAGAAAACTGCTCTAAATAACAAGTACGTCCTACCTTCGTTATTTCTCGACTTTCAGCATTCGGTTTGCTCCTTTTACCACAGACCCAATTTCTTGTCCAACGAAAAGACCTATACTGGGGATTTTTCAGATCCTCCGCCGCAATTTGCCGGCCCCATGATCACTCCTTCTCGCCAGACACGGCCGCCGAGCACCAGGCTTCATCGCGGCCGCTGCTCTACTCGACAAGCCACACGCTCTGGCCAATAGACCGTGCAAAGCCCCGAGCTCACCTCACTCGACACTACCATCGTCCCGCACAAGACCCGGCTCTCCTCGAGTGCTGGGTCGCAGCAGCAGCAGGCCTTCAACGAGCCTGGGCCGCGCCCCAGATCTCACCGCAGCAAAGCCTCACTTGCTTCCCGCTTAGGCTCAGCCTTTCACCACGGCTCTTCCGGCCGCAGCGCCGTATGCAGCCGGGCCTCCAGCTCTCTTAGCGGACGCTAGCTCAAGGCTGCCTCCGCAAACTGCGCAGGCCGTGTTGCAAATTAATTAATTTTCAGGCAGGTTTTGTTGGCTAAAGTTTGTTAAACGACGTTATGACATAAACGGATGTTGATGGCATTTTGTAACCACCAGGCAAACATTTTTTCCCAAAGTTTATCCACACTAAAATGTCTGAAAGCGTTACATTCGCCTTAATGTGCATGTATAAAACCTCACTGAGATGATACAGACGGAACAGACATAATACATTTCATGCAATTCTTCTGGCAGGATCAATTCATTTATGGACAGTGTTGGGGGTAACTCATTACAAGAAACGCGACTTACGTAATCAGATTACTTTTTAAAGTAACTAGTAAAGTAACGCATTACTTTTTTTTAAATTACAAGAAAATATCGGAGTTACTTTTTCAAAAAAGTAGCCTAATGCCAGTTACTTTTTCCCATTTATTGACTGACAAGTCTCCTGTCCCCATATTGGTAGAAATCAGGAGTACAGAGGCATTGTGTGCGCTGTGTGAACATGATATTACTGTAGTTCTAGACTAAATGTGAATGTGCATTAGTTCATCCCACTCACAAAAAACAGATTTAGTATTCATCAAAATAAATTAAAACAGTAAAATGCAAACTCAGAATATGACGCAAACCTGCAATAATTAAATGTTAAATAACACAAGTGTATCTAATCCCATTTTATTAACCAATATCTTTGCTGCTGACCTTTGATGATCCAGTTCAACCATACTAATAAGCAAAAATTACTCAAACATTTATGTCTTTTTTTATTGCTGAAGTGTGTTTCTTCTCCTGCGTTCTACTGTACAGATGTGAATTTACATTTCCTTCAGCCTGAGGTTTATTCATTACACTTTTTGGTGTGAAAGGACTTTTACATTTGCTATAAATAGAACTTCTTATATTAAAAACAATCAAGCCCTGCTTATATTTAAAAAGTAATGCGAAAGTAATATAACACATTACTTTCCATAAAAAGTAACTAAGTAACGTTATTAGTTACTTTTTTTTTAGGGAGTAACGCAATATTGTAATGCATTACTTTTAAAAGTAGCTTTCCCCAACACTGTTTAAGGAAATATTTCACCATTTACTGACACGCCCACGGCGCGCTCACTCAGAATTGATCTAAAACGCAACTGCCCTCGTGTTTTGCCGCAGGACAGCAATCGTGAGTAAATTTTCTGCCGTCTTTTTAGGTCTGTAATATGAAGAGCGTGCAAAGTAAATAGTAAATATCTTTAGCAACAGTGTGAAAGTGAATAGCACATAACTGTAAAATTAGCCTTACTAATTTAGTAATAATAAACATGTCTATTGGTACAATGCAGTGTTGCCAGACGTAGGCCTACGATAATTATCGTATTTGTACGATAATTTTTAGCGATGGAAAAATGAAGCTTTGCGAAGCACCGAGGCTTCCCTAAGTAGTACAAAAAAGTTTATTACTCGAAGCTTTTCAAGACGGTGCACACTAACGACATCTTGGGGTCAAAAGGTGGAAAAAGCTGCCTTTGCGTCCCAGACGACCCAGCCATTTTTGGACGGTTTCAAATAATAAATTAGTTTGTGCTATGAAGTCTATATAAATAAGTCTTCGCGTCAGTCATTGTATTACACAATATGAATACATGAGTCTGTGAATAAATTTGCGGAAAATAGGCAAGGCTGTAGGCATATATAGGCTATGATCAAAATAACCGAAGATTATCATAGAATGGTCAGTTAAAGTGTCTGATCCAGGAATTAATACAAAATGAACATGCACAAAACTACACATGCAAATATTTATTTGTATTATGATTTATTCTTTTCAAAGTGAGTGACACCTGAAACTGTGCAAGTGGTTCGCGTTATTTGAATCAGAATACGAAGCAGTCACATGGTTGTGTGCGAAAACGAAGCTACGGACATCACATATCACGTGGTTTTGGCAAAATGAATCAAGCTCCGGTACAGTGCTTCACTGTGAGATGTTTCCTTTTTTTTGATACAAGCTTCGAAGCCTCGGTGTCGAACGTCACATCACTAATAATTTTGACACCTGTACGATGTACGATCAATAATGAAAAAATAAATAAAATCCCATAATGTACGATAATTTCATAATTTTATGACAATTCAAATGATGGTAGTTGTAGTCTTAGGGCTTCTATATTCATGCACGAAATCGACTCTTTACAGACACACTAAATGAGCTCATGCACACCTCAGAGTGTGTTAAGAATGCATGAGGGTGCCCTGCTTTAAAGCCAACGTGCACTATGTTTGCTGTCCATGATGGCAAGAACCCCCTCAACATCTGGCAACACACAGGCTTCCGATGACAGAGACTCACAGGTGGAGTTAACAGCTGAAGTCTGTCTACACTGGATGTGACAAAGTGAGTGTTAAAAATAATTTTAATACGTCATAAATAGAACGAGGCATCAGTTTACTGTCGGGATGTGTCGTGTCGTGTCGCATCCAGTGCAAACAGTCACTGATTATAATGGTTTCTATAGTATTTCGTCGCACTGCTCGCGTCCAATGTAAACACGGTACGCCTAGTTATCTATTTGTGGTAATTTGCAGGTCGTGTCAAAAAGTTGTTGGTTTAGGTAAATAGCTGTATTCTGTACGTTTGACTCGCGTATGATAATTTTCTTCCAAATATGATAATTTTGAGCTTCTGGTACGATACTTGGACATTTCCAATCTGGCAACACTGGTACAATGTGTCACATGACTAAACATGCGTCATCGTTTTCAAAAGCCTCCGTTTCCACAGTCCATACTACAACGTGAAAACAGCATTTTCAAATGTATCCGCTCTGGAAAGCATTTTAAAAGCTCTGTTTTCCTGGACTCCTTGTTTTAGTGTGGATGGAAGGCCAAAACGAGAGGAAAAGATGTGTTTTCAACGGAAACGTATTAATGTGGACAAGGCTTGAGGAGTTGCCAAATCTAGCAACAAATTGACTGCAACACAAACTAAGTCTGCAACACTGCAGGCTACCCAGGCATTTCAGCTTGTCCTGCTAAATGTCACTAACCCTTCCACTTTCTCGTGGCCTACAGCTATAGCAGCCGAAGCAAGCGTGAAGCTGCTTCCGCTTGCAACACAGACCCTCACATCTCAGTATTTCCGTCCTGTGACTTCTAACCCCTTTCTTTTTCCTTTCAGTGGCCTCCAGCTCCCGTAGCAGACGCTAGCGTGAGGCTACCTCCACTAGCAGTGCAGGCTACACAGGCTCTTCAGGACGTCACAACCCCACCCCCTTCCCATGGCCTACAGCTACGACAGCTGAAGCAAATGTGAGGCTACCTCCATTTGTAACACAGGCCCACATCTCTTCCGCTCCCTCATGCTATTAATTACCATTTTTCTGTTCAGCGGCCTCCAACTCCCGTAGCAGATGCTAGCGTGAGCACACCTCCGATAGTGGTGCAGACCCATCCACAGCTCATTCCTTACCCCACTCCCAACCCCCTCCCCTACCCATGGCCTACAGCCCCATCGTCCAACCCTAGCGTGAGGCTGCCTCTGCTAATGGCGCAGTCCCCGACGCCCACCATTCCCCCTCTCTTCCCCTCCTTTTCTTCCGCTCCCGGAGCCGTCCCAAGCGTGAGCATGACTCCGCTAATGGCGCAGGCCCCGACGCCCACCATTCCCCCTCACTTTCCCCCTCTTTCTTCAGCTATAGCTACTGGAGCCGTCCCAAGCGTGAGCATGCCTTTTCCATATTTCCCCACTGCCGCAGCAGTGTCTGCTCCCGCAGGAGCCCCTTTCTCTCTTTCCCACTGCCACTGCAGTGTCTGCTCCCGCAGGAGCCTTTTCTGTATTTCCTCACTGCCGCAGCATTGTCTGCTCCCGCAGGAGCCTATCTGTATCTCCCCACTGCCGCAGCAGTGTCCGCTCCCACAGGAGCCTTTTCTGTATTTCTCTACTGCCGCAGCAGTGTCTGCTCCCGCAGGAGCCTTTATCTGTATTTCCCCACTACCGCAGCAGTGTCTGCTCCCGCAGGAACCTATCTGTATTTCCCCGCTGCCGCAGCAGTGTCTGCTCCCACAGGAGCCTTATCTGTATTTCCCCACTGCCGCAGCAGTGTCTGCTCCCGCAGGAGCCTATCTGTATTTTCCCACTGCCGCAGCAGTGTCTGCTCCAGCAGGAGCCTTACTATATTTCCCCACGTTTGGTGTAATTATGTTTTAATTACATTCTTTTTGAAAGAAAGTATT
>JADLZN010007390.1:0-24932 GCA_018155175.1 Sinocyclocheilus anophthalmus | reverse complement strand
GACACATAATGTAAGCATTTTTGGCATTAATAAAGATTTTTAACGAAAAGTTATCATTTGTTTTGTTACTTTCAATCGTGAGTTCATATTTACGATCATGTTACTCAAATACATTTTTGCAAAAAATCGCTAAAGTTTGCTAACTTCATATCATTACTGACTGCACGATAGTGCCACAACATATATTCATGATCAGGGCGATAACCACCATAGACATTGAGGGGGGCTAGTCCCCCCAATAATTAGAAATCGCTAAACTCTTTTCTGAAATATTGCCAATTCGAGAGAGTGAGAGATGAAAGTTGCGTGTATGCACGTTTCTCTTTCTCCGGGTGTGTGAAGCGCGATCTCCGATATCGATAGATATATATATATATATGGGTGTGTGTGTGTGTGTGTTAGGAAGCAGCGCATTAATATAGAACGGTAATTAAAAGCTCTAATGCACACCAACACACCAGTATAGGTGTGTGTATTGTAGAAGCTAGACGACGTATGATGACGTGCGACGTATAGTAGTGGTGTCCCAATTCTTATGGGAATATTTTCACCCCTACCCCTTGACACTCTGTTTCAAGGGGTAGGGGTAAAAAATAGAATTTGGATTGGGCTTTACTCACCCTCATGTCGTTCCAAATCCGTAAAACCTCTGTTCATCTTCGGAACACAAATTAAGATATTTGTGATGGAACCTGAGAGCTCTCTGACCCTCCCATAGACAGCAAGGGTCCTTACACGATCAAGGTCCAGAAACGTAGCAAGAAGATCGTTAAAATAATCCATGTGACATCAGGGGTTCAACCACAATTTAACGAAGCTACGAGAATACTTTTTGTGCACAAAAGAAAAAAAAAAAACTTTATTCAACAATTCGTCTCCTCCGCGTCACCCTAGCGCCATTTTGGAGAGTATCCACTGAACGCAAACCGCGTATGTTGTTCTGTGTCAGCCGACAAAGGTACAAGACAATAAGGAAATATGAAATATGGACTATAATGCCATTTGTGCCATACACATGAACTTTTATTGCTAAAAATCATCCAGTATCCTTGTGTTTTATAATAAATATATAAAAATATCCATAAAAACAAAAATGTTTAGAATAGTTCTCAGATAAATATTTTAGAATAGAGTTAATCTCAATGTTTTTCACTGGCCAAATAGTGTTTCAATTGTTTAAAACAATTCAAATAAAATAAAATGTATGCAGTTTCGCTGATAAGGTGAACCTCTTTTAGCTATTTTTAGTGGAATCAGATAGGCCTATATTTATTGCACTGTAAATAAAGGGAAACGTGCAAATCTTGCCTCTTTCTTCATATTGTATCCTTCAAATACAGTGTTATTTGAAGATGCCTTCACACAACATTAACACCTCTGTGCAGCTGCGGTTTTACAGTAAGCTATTATCATGGGTCCTATTTAAACTGTAGTATGGACTGTTCGACCACCAAATCCAGCAGTGTTTGCCATAATATCGAAGTGTGCATCACTGATCATTTTTCTGGCTAAATATTTATATTTTCTCATAACATTAGATCTGCAGTATAGTTTGAATAAATATTATTGTGCACCTATTGCACTCTTCGCTGTCATTGGAACAAAGCCACAGGAAAAGGGATCAAGTGCATCCACTATAAATATGTCTAAATTCATATCATTTTTGTTTAACTTCTGTGTATGTCGAAATGAAAACAGTTTAAAATCCTTGTTTACTGCATTACTTTTCTAACTCCAGGAAAAAGAGTGCGTACGCACAGTCAAGAGCATCCGTACGTATTTATGCAAAAATGTACGTGTTTTTTTTTTTTTATAAATACAGACACGTGCATGGAAAACAGCGTACGCACATTTCTATGCCCATTTTGTGTGTACGCAACGTTTATACACGAGGCCCCAGGACTCTTCCTAGAGCTGGCCTCCTGGTAGGGCTGCACGATAAATCGCGATATCGCACTCATTCACACTTGTTTGTGAAAGCACGGTTCTGTGATCAGCAGTAAATCTCCATTCGAAGGCCAGAGGGCGCTCTCGCGCCGAAACTCCAAATACGCCCTGCAGAAGAAATCCAGGAAATCCTTATAGCGGTAGCTGACTGAACAGAAGGTTTAACTGCTTCATTGATTCAACATGACTAATAAAGACACAACTACAACAATATATAGTTTATCAGAGTTCTTATAATTATTATTATAATTTTCATTATAATAAAGTATATATTAATGTAATGCTAATCGATATGGCCTTTATCACTGCTTAGAATACTATGTAATATGTTGCGTGCCTTATTCTGTGCAAGAAGCCACATCATCTCACAGAAGAATTTATATCAAACACTCGACTGACGATATGAAGTGAGTTTGGAGTAAAAACATGTAATTAAATGTGGTATTTTCATGTGCTTTCAGAAAGAGCAGCATTTACACAGAGTCGTAGTTCACCGAGAAGCTTTGCAAACAACTTTATTATCGCAGTGAGATTTCATAATATCGATGATATGGTCTGCGATTATGAATGTGGTTTTGCACAGCTTCTCAGTGAACTACGGCTCTGTGTAGTAAATGCTACTCCATCCGAAAGCACGCACGTGATGGAGAGATTTTTTCGCCAACAAAAATCATTCCCTAAACACAGCCACAGCACCGTTTTGTGTCTCTGAGCAACATGACTGCATTTCGTAATGTTTAATTAATCAAACGTTGAAATTGATCGGTTCGTCGCAATCACGCAGTTAACAGTGACTTGCTGGCCACCAAATGGCGGTTTTAATTTCACAGGACACGTGTAAATTTTACATCAGTTTCAATGTTTTCTGTTCAAACTATCAAAACCCGACATAAATTTATTTAGCATTGAACTGCAGGGTTAAAGTATTAAGGTCCTCAGAAGTGCATGAATACATGTGTGTAAACATCTAAATGCCACTTCCGATGAGGCTTCTGTGTTTCCTCTGCATTGAAAATATTAATTTTGTTGATACTGATTTAATTTGTTTGGTAACAGCCCAAATGCAAGAATTTCAATCAAAAGATGGTACATACTTTTAGAAAAAATGTCTTAAAGGTAAAAATGGCCATAAAACTTGTTGGAAATGATTAATTTCTATCACTGTTGTGAACTGACCACACAGAATATGAAGAATATCCAAAAAAAAATCAGAAGTCAGCTGTCAGCACAATGAGATAAGAATCCGAACAAGACGCTAATGATCGTTACTGATAATCAATCCCGTTAAATTTTTCTGATTTTCGCTGATACATATTTTGTCAATATCGCAACCCCCTAATTTGTTATTTAATTGATATAATAATTTATTGTTAATAATTTTTTAAAATTAATATAACATTAATACTTTGGCTCTACTTGTATATAGTGTTTGACATTTAAAGTTGATCATTTTATAAAACTTTTTTGTGGGTGTTTTTTGCAAATTTGTACACCACCCCCCGCAACCCCACCTCCGTAAATTATGCTGTTTTACGGGAATTTTACGTTTAATAGGGTTATATAGACATCGCCAACCCGCTCATATGGTATTAATTTTCAATATGCAGGTCTTAAAAAGGTTCGTAAATTTGATGCTAGAACCCTGATATTCATCAACACTGACAGCAACATGTAAAAATGCACAGTTATTGATTGATTAGGTTTGGTTTTTTACATGAACATATTCAATTATAAAATTGTATTGTTGTTGAAAGATATCAGTTACACAGGGGTGTTAAGGTTGTTCCTAATAGGATTAAAAATCAGAATTAAGACATCACTAACAGGTAAACGTCATTATAAGAGTAATAGTCTAATACCTCTTTGTGAAATGCCTTCCTCGGCCTTCATTTCTCTAGCGAAACTAACAGCTGTGGACGTGATGATTGCTGCGGTTAACGAAATGCGTACGTGACATTTCGTTTAGGGATGTTTATGGCCGCTTCCACGTTTTGAAACCCTGATTGCGCGATTCCATGAAGCATGGATGTTCTCTGTATGTTTTGTGTAAAAATTGGGTAAAGAGGAACGATGATGGCATTTCTCGCGCTCCGGTCCGCCGCTGTCCCCGGAAGACACCGGACCCATTTAACTTCACACGCCTGAGGCGCGGTGCTTAACAGCGAAGGGTAAGCAGCCCGGAGAGTCCACACGCGCGGCCCTGTTGTCGCGGGAACGCTGCCAATGGGAGGTGGGAGCTCCCAAATGGGGTGCTCCTTAGCCGAAGGCAATCCAGCGCGATGCAGCCAAACAGTTCCCCTCAATCACGCCGTGCAAACTCCGCCCCCCAGGATCTAAAGTTTTTTTTTTTTTTTTACAAAACCCGCGTCCCGAGGGAGCGGTGTGGAACAGCTAAACCCCCCACCCCCCCTCCCCGCCACCCTCGTGTGATTCCACACTCTGCTCCCACCAACTGAACCTTCACACCTTCGACACACCACTAACTGACCCCACCCCCCACGCACACCTTACACCAGTTCAGGACCCACCACACCTACACCTCGCCCTTCTACCCCAGTCTGTGTGGCCCCGCGATGCAAGCGAGCCAGGAATTCAATAGGGCTTCGACAAACCACAAACCCCCAGGCCTGCCTCATAGAACCACGCCCACCACAACAGACCCCGATATCACAAGCCACACTCCCCCCTCCTGTCACCACACCCCCCTCCCAGCAGCCCCCACACCATTATTGCCTTGGTAAGCCGGGATCGGCCTTTCGTTATTTCCGCCATTGTTTTCCAACGGCAGCCCCACCCCCACCAACCACCCAGTTCCTCCACACAACGTACAAAGACACCCCTGTCTCCGCGCGTTCGTCCACACCTCCCACCCCGGACCTCCGACCCCTGGCCCCTTTTTCGCCTCACACACAACAACAAAGTACACCAACCACGAACACAAAAACTCTCCCACACCGCAACACAAACGTGTCGAGAACACAAACCAAAAGAAAGTCCGCCAACTAGCCTGATGGGACCACCAAACTACTGCTTGTGATTTTAAACCCCACACCGCCAGACATACCCAGATTTGACGCACTACCAGTACACCCAGAGTTAACTTCTCACTCGTTCCTTAGAGAACATGTGTTGGTTTGGCTACTATTAGAGGGCTTCGGCCTTAATGTCCTAATTACGATGGGTACCTGTTTATTTTTTTTTTATGGTATATCAAAAAAACCAAAAAAGGGTATATTTTTTAAATGTGATTGTTGGTACATTTAACCATACTTTACCATACTTTCAAAACAAAAATTAAAATAGTAAAAATATGCAATATGAAAATCCCCCACCACAGACCCCAAGACAAAATGTGTTTTACTGAGAAAAAACAAGATTTGGTTTTTAAAAAGCCTTTTTCCAAAAGGTACATCTGGAAAAAGGGTCGTCTAATATTCGGGCCAATACGGTAATATTTCTTGCTGAATTTTACAGTTGGAAATGTTAAGTTAAAACATGTTATAAGAAAATAGCCTATTCAATGTCTAAAAGAGATGTTGATGTTATTGTTGGTCTATTTGCACAGGTCTCCGTTTTGGATGGATCTTCTAAATGACTTGAAAGAGAGACAGCTCTTTAATGGCAGTCATGAGCAGATATGCTTAATGCGTTTTGTGTTTTTAAGTGTACTGCAGAAGGACCTTGACGAATGCAAATAAATATGGAACACTCACACCATTAGGGCAGGTAAACAGTCTCGCTGTCCTTCTGGTAAACCAGATGCAATGTATGCTCTTCCACACAGGTTGGTATGTGACTGTATTTAACTGTTTTTCATTTTTGTAATGAAATTGTTACGCTATTAGTTAACACAAAATGTCAAACTCTGCTATCATTAATCCACCCTTATGTTGTTCCAAAGCCATGAGATTTACTTTCTTCTGTGGAACACAAAATGGAGATACATTATAAAATGTCTCGCATAACATTAACTTTCATTCCATGTTCTGCTGTCAAATTAAAGTGAAAAAAAGGAGATTGAGGCTAAAATTCTACTCCACAGAAGAAAGTCATTCAACTTTGGATTGACATGAGGTTTAGTAGTTATATTTTGGGGCGAGGCGACAGAATTAATTAATGAATTACAGAATTAATTACCAATAAACCTGTATTGCATTTAATTCTGTACTTTGAATTTTCATATTAAACAATATAATGGCTCTTTTATTCAAAGATTTAACGGGAGAGAATGTGGATTTTGCATCTCACAGGAAAACTTGGACGAGTTTTTCGTTGAACTTACATGTGGAGATGGACAGTTGCAGGCACACTTTGAAGAACTTCATGCTCAAAGCAATCTGACTACATCTTACACCTGGGAGCAGAGCCGATCCTCCCTATACGCAAAATACGCAAGCTGCGTAGGGCCCCCGAAACACCAGGGGGCCCCTTTGCTCTCAAAGATTATTTAATTTTAATTTCGTTTTTGAATTTGGTCAGCGGTCATGAAAACATGAATAATCATTTATTTTAATGCATTGCGCTGTCGCCCTTTCTACATAAAAACCAGTTAAATTATGTAATGTGAATGTCGTACAGTCTTGCTCCAGAGTAAAAAAACTAGTTAAAAGTGTACCGAGCCACTGACAATAGACACTGTTTCTCAAGCGCTTTGAAACACGGACAAATGCGTTTCATTCATTCATTTATAACCACTCATAACTTCAATAAGAGTCTCTTCTCCCGTTCCCTTTAAGAGCCAGTTGCGCTTGGCGGAATTTGCAAGCGCAAAGACAGAACACGCGTCTCCAGAGATGAAACGGACTTAAGACCAGGTTTTTGTTGGTCAATGGCACAGTCTATTTCAGTTGCCTCAAAATAGCAACGCGCCAGCAATGCGCCTGAACAAGGGATGTCAATTTTCGATCATTCAGGATCGATCGTCGTTAAAATGAACGAATCAATTAATTGATTAATCGAACTTTTAATGCAGCAAAATGGCGTCGATTGCAGGCAGCCGCATGACAGGATGTGCAAAAGCCACTCAAAAAAAACCCGCTTTCTCATCCGATTTAAAGGGGATTTAGTCTGAATAAAATGCTAGTAGCAGGATTGTAAAATGAATAGATGTGATTATGATAATTTGATAAAATGAAGAGAGCATGCCGTACGTTTGAGATAATTTTACTTTAGTGACTGTTTCCTATCCCATCACGGAGACCGCTGAATGCGCCTCTTTAAATGGTTTTGTGGTGCTCATTGTTGTATTTTAAAACACAATGGCAATGTTTTCAATTGACATTATGGCATTTAAAATAAAATGATCCCTAACGTAACTGTGGCGCGTGTGGCTGTGAACCGCTTCCATCGGCGCTGCTGCAGGAAAACACACTGTTGCTAACATGAACGTTTTTATGTGAGTATTATGACCAGTATTTAATTTGATCCTGCTGGATCCTGTTCCGGAAAATGTCAGATTTAGAATTGTTGCGTTCCGGTAGGCCTATTTGTTTTAAAAAATCCGGCATTTACAGTGCATTCTCAGATCAACCTTCTTTAGCGGCTGAGCAAAACACATCCTGGAATGTAACAGCAGATGGGGACCGGTATACTACAGTCTATTTAAACTGACCAGTGTAACCTTTTATATGTTTGGTTGACTGTATTTTATTTTGATAATGAACAGACTGCGATGTAAGTTTGAATTGCTAGAATATGTGGGGTGTGTGCGTGCGCGAGGCGCCGGTGTGATCGAACAGCTGAAACATAAAAAACTATAATATGTAATTATAAATATGTAAGATATAATCCGCAAAAGTGTTTACTTTTATTTTTGCACACTCACAATAAAAACAAGATTCGTGCTTTTGCAAAATAAAGCAAACAAACAAAATGTGCGTTGTCATCCTTTCCTATCCATGAACTTGTTTATGGAGCGCCGCACCACACTTCTGTTTTAAATCTGTCAGCTTAATTATTTAAGCCAGATATATTTCACTTTTTTTTATGAAAACAAATTATTTTTATTTTAGGCCTATTACTTACATAGGCTACACATTTTCCCTTAAGCATCCCATTTTGTCCCAGGGCTTGAAACCTGTGCCTAGGCTAGTTAGGTCCTGCAGAAACTTGTGAACGATGCTCTAGTTGTGGCATCACCGTTTAGTGACAGCATTGAATGCTCCGGGAAAACGTATAGTCAGTGTCGGTCACAGCGCCATTTAATTGCCGTTTTGAATCCAGCAATTATTAACTTACTAATTATAAGCTCTGATTATGACAAGTATGGTATAAAAGCTTTGTTTATTAGAGTAATAATTGGTTAGCTGGAAAATGTTAAATGCGACCATGCCTTTGGATGGCGTACGAGCCCATATACCCTTATGTGGCTTTGTTCTGGTTTGCCGGTTGGTCATGAATTTCCACAAATTCAATAATATTTAGGCATTGTTTCTTTTCCTAAATCCTCACCGTCTAACCCTCTAATTTCGCAGGTTTATTTTGTCATTCACTTTTTATCACTGTTTTCGCATCTCTTACTGTGATAAACATGCGGAAGGGAAATGAAAGATTTCATGGCCATGAATTAAGAATTTGTACGATGTATTAATTTGTTCCCTCATTTTAGTTAAATCATGGGTTATTTAAGGAACAAAATTAATGAAACATGGACAGTGGCCACAAATTAATAAGTCGTAGGAACGAATGAACAAGTTGTAGGAATGAATAGCCTATCCTTCGTCCGCAGTGTACCGCAGCCCTGCAATCTTCACCTAATTGTTTCAAATATGAAGCAATTATCTGTGGAAATGACTGTTACTACATTTCTATTGCATTCCATGTTGAAGAAATGTGTGTTGTTTCTATTTTAATGTACTTTTAAAGTTTAAATCACATTAAAAGCTTAAATTGTACATTGAGTCATCATCATTCGATGATGCATTTATATACCATCACTCACAGCCCTCGCACGTGTTTTGCGCATGAGCCACACGCAGCCCAAAATTAAACTGCTTAATCAACCATCGATAGCTTTAATCGATTGCATCTCTTATTGACAATTAATCGATCATCAGTTAATCATTGACATCCCTAGCCTCAACACACCTCATTTTCAGACCAGCACGCCCATGAGCGCACAAATGGGCGCAAATGCATTTCCTATTTAAACAACGTGGTGCAGGATGTGAAAATGACAACTGCGTCGGGCTGAAACTAGCAAAAAACACTGCATTGCACCGGGTGTATGATAGGGCCCAGTTTCTCAAGCGCTTGTCGTGAGCGCGATTCGAGACAGAGTGAAACACGGATAAATACGTTTCATTCATTCGTTCATAACCACTCATACCCCTCTCCACTGCAACCCCAGCACCCCCCTGCCCCCGCCCGACACAGTTTTGCATAGGGCCCCCAGAAGTCTAGGATCGGCTCTGCCTGGGAGGCTGGTGTGGAGAACTACATAACTTAAAAGAGCATGGCCCACATTTAAACAAATAAAAGAAACTCAAAGGCATAGCTCACCCAAAAATGAAAGTTGTCATAATTTATCCAAACCCATATGAGTTTCTCTCTTTTGTTGAAAACAGAAGGTGGTATTTTGAAGAATGTTGGTAACCAGACACTTGACCGTACTCACTGACTTCCATAGTAGAAAAAAAAATTACTGTGGAAGTCAATTAATACTGTCAAGTGTCTGGTTACCAACAATATTCAAAATATCACCTTCTGTGTTCAACAAAAGAGAGAAACTCATATGGGTTTGGAACAACATGAGGGTGAATAAATTATGACAATTTACATTTGTGGGTGAGCTATCACTTTAACATTTTACATTGTTCTACTCAGTGCAATCCAAAGCCAGGTGAGTTTTGAGTACCAAAATCCATTGCATTTTTGAACTCTTCATAGCTTTTGGACATTGGCAGTTTTATTGTGTTGGCACAGGTGCTTGCAATGGGGAATTTAGAAGTCCTCTCGAAACTCTTTTGGGACTGAGGCACAATTGTTGGAGGCAGTGAATCCAATCCCGTAGAAAACATCAGGATGTCCTGGAGGGAGACTCCTGTTTCTTGTTCTGGGGAAAAAAAAAAAAAAAAGGAATAGCATGAAAAATGTAATCAACAATAATAAAATGTAATGTTCAATCTTTTACCTCCAGTGTCAAGCAGATAGTCTCTCCAGTATCCCAGAATACTTGTTTCTTCTTGTCGTCCTTGAAGACACCCACCAGAAATTCAGGTGTTAGTCTGTCAACACTGTAGCACATATAGGGTCTGAATACACTAGGATGTTGTTCCAGGGCATGGATGACATCCAGGGTGGAAAGCCCATCCCTAAATCTGTAAGCCATACAGCATCACAAAGTGATGATAATGATAACACTGATAATTATCATATTCTCTCAAATTAGGAACAAGACTTACCTTTGTACTGAGTACTGGTTTCTGTATATTATGTCAAGTCAAGTCAAGTTTATTTGTACAGTGCTTTTCACGATGCAAATCATTGCAAAGCAACTTTACAGCAAATTAAGTTTCTACAATATTTAGTGGTTTCATACAATGTACCATTGTATGAAATCCTTCACAATGTTGTCTTTGCCTTCTACACTTTGTGGGTAATCAAAACATCCAGCAGTCTGCAGCCCAGTCAACATTTGTATGTGGGGCCCATATGGGTATGAACTGGGCTGAAAAATGGGCCCCATATAGGATTGTCCGCGGGTTCCATAATGGCCCCATGTCAATTGCCCACATGGATTTCATGTGGCATTGTACTTGACAACAGGTGGGCCCCAACTGGTACTGGTGCAGGACCATCTCCCCGGTCCCAGCTTTAACCCAGCTAACATTTGTATGTGGGACACGTTGGTTTGAAATGGGCTGAAATATGGGTTTTATATGGGATTGTCCGCGGGTTCCATAATGGTCCCATATTAATTGCCCACGTGGATTTCATATAGGATTGTTCTTGCTACTAGGTGGGCCCCAACTAGGCAACATGTGCGGGACCCATCTCGGACCCAGCTTTAAGTTTTATGTGGGTACTACATGGGCTTGAAACAAGGGTTGTAAGTGGGATTGTTGGCAAAACTGTATAGCAACACCACACAAATAAAATAGCAAACACAACTACCATGGCAGAAAGCAGTAGAGAGAAAAGTGAGACTGAATTCCTTTCAAATTTCAATTTTATTTAACTAAACAACATTATATATCATGACTGAAATCCTTTCAAATTCCAATTTTATTTAACTAACCAACATTATATGTCATGTTTATGTCATAATGGCATGAAACTTTTAGAACCAGCCTCAAGTGTTTTGGGAAGCTTTATCTCACTTTAAAGAGAAATGTACAAATACAAGTAAAAAAAAAGAAGAAGAAGAATAAAGAACTATAACAGTTAGAAGCAGCAACTTTTTCAGTAAACCTTAAACTGCAGCCATCTTTTGGTGTATTCTTGAGGCCCTCTGTCCTCCTCTGTCTCTTGCTCCAGTGAACCATTTTGACAGTGCCCTCTCAGCCTCTTGCTGGTTGACCTTTGACATCAGCGGGTTGTTCTTTAGAGCCTCTGCAAAAAAAAATGACTTTTTAAGATAACAATATACAAGTTAATTAACATTACAAATAGGGATGGTCTGACCAATTGGCTACAGATCAGTATCGGCAGATAATCACATTTTGTATGACTCAATCGGCAGTCACTAAATTTGGCCGATCTAACAAACTGATGAAAATTTTGATGTGCTTATTGTATTTACATAGTTGTTTAATGGTCGTTTAATGGTTATTTTGCTTTCAGATTAATGTTTGATGTTTTTCTTTAACTATGAAATTAACTAAATGTTTGATGTTTCTTTTTTCTCTTTTTCTATGGACAATTTATGATTGTGGACGCGAATCTGCCTGTGTTGGGAACGTGAATTAGCGTGACGCAATCTTGCACGGATTTCAAACTTGAAATTGAACCGAAGTGCTGAACTGGTTTTTTTGCCCGTTTTTTTTTTTTTACATTTAACTTGAACATGAATTGTTTGTGAGGGGGAATTATTGAAACCTTATGGTTAATTGTTATCTTTTGTGAACCTTAAAAGAAAATGTTGTATTTTTTGTGCTTTTGTTGACTGAAGTGTATCAGCTGGAAAAGGTACCAAGATAATTGGGTAACTGAAGTGAAGTCTAATTACTGAGTACTTGATGTTGCATTTTGAATGTGCTGTGTGAAAAAAAATATATATATATTGTACTCTGTTTTTTGTTTATATCCTCTGGTGCCCCAAAAACAGACAGTCATTTCCAAGTCACCATCTCATTTACTGATTATTCACAGAACATTGACAAACAACACCATACAAACATGGCCACTATCCCTCCTTCACCCCCCCCCCATCCATTGCACATCCACTGAAACTACACCATCTTCCTCAGTGTCCCAGCATCGCCTGCCTGGTTACCTCCCAACTCCTGGAAAAGAAATTCACCTTTTGACTGCATAAGTTCAAGGTAACTGAGACAACCTGTTGACTTCATGAAACATCAGGATAAAGCTGTGAATGAACTCGCCCAGGAGCAAAAAACAGCCACTTCCCATTATGAAAAAAAAATTGGAGACCTGACTGCGAAAATGGAGGCTAACCAGCAACAAATTTTCACCACGTTAACTGCAACACAAGACATCAGAGCTACACTAAAGAACCTTCAAAAGGATCATGAGCAGCTCTCCACTGAATGTAATCAGTGCATCACTCAGATTGACAAGCTAACAACACAAGTTAATGAATTTCAAACAAACATGGAGAAAGTCAAACAGCAAGGAAAAGAAATGGCACCACACAGTGCCACACTTACCGCACCCCCATCACCACTAGAAAATGTCCCAGAGTGTCCTCCTATTCTTGCTGGAAAAAGTAACCATTTAAAGTTGACCTTTCCCACATTTGGAAGACCGTCGGATGACGCTGATCCTCTGCTGTACCTAACACGGTGTCAGGACTTCTTGGCATTGCACCCACTTGCAGAAACTGACCTCCTGGCAACCTTCCGCAGCGTACTCCATGGCACTGCACGTGATTGGTGGGAGGTCGCCTGATCTTCCATAACGACATGGAATGAATTCGAGACTGCTTTCCTCTCAGCCTTCCTCTCCGAAGATTATGAAGATGAGCTGGCTGAAAGGGTCCGCACAAGGTGTCAAGGAGAGAGAGAATCCATCAGAGATTTCGCCTTTACATATCGTGCCCTCTGCAAAAGATGGAAGCCTTGTCTAACTGAAAATGAAATTGTCAAAATGATTCTCAAAAATATAAAACCTTACCTCGCCAGCCAGCTACGCTACTAGTGTGAGCACTGTGAAGGAACTGGTAAAGCAGGGACATAAGCTATAAGGACCATGAACAGCAACTGGAATATGAAAAGTGTATGAGCAGAAAATCACAGCAGGAAGTAACTCCAAAAAACCTCAAACCCACTGACCAACCCCAAGTGCAATGTTGGAGATGTAAGGGACATCACTCACCTGGATGTTGTCCGCGTTATGTCAACCCAATCTCAAACCAACCTGCAAAACACCAACATCCTTTCACCAGTCAACGATCATTTCATTCCCGTAAGTCTGGAGGTCAAGCAACTAATAATTCTGTGACAGCTACAACTAATAAAAGATTGTCCACTTCCAAGAAACCACCTCATACACCAACGCCTGTTTCTCCTGTTGTCATCCCACAACAGCTGAGTGTTCCCATCCTCATTGGTGGGTGGTCTGGAAAGGCCATGGTGAACACAGGGGCCAGCTACACCATGATCCATGAGAGTTTATGGAAAAATCTCTTTCCACATGAGAACCTCCAACCTTGGTCTCTCGGTCATTCTTTGCACTGTTGACCCCACTGACTTCCATAGTACAGTATGAAAAAAGAGATAGCCATACTGTAGCACACCAACACATGAGGAAATATGATGTTAGCAACACATTTATATACGAACAGTTGTTCATGTGAAATTAATGTGGAGCACATACATCGACAGAAACGTACATTAGTGGAACTGTTTTGCTGAATTGTGGTTGGGGATTTTTTTGAACAGAGAGCCGTTACACCTCTAATGTGTATAATGACCTTTAAAACAAAAGTGTAAATAGTTCAGTACCTGAAATCCATATTTGTGCATAAGTAAGGGCTTATCCTTGGCTAGTTGTGCATAAATGATTTTAATGCACAACATGAAGGCAAAGAACCACCCAACATGAAGCAGAGGGTGGTTCCCTCTGCAGAGTGCATTCAAAGCATTAAAGGGGTCATATGATGCTGCTAAAACGAAAATTTTTGGTGTATTTGGTGTAATGAAATGTGTTTATGCGGATTAAGTTTCAAAAAACACATTATTTTCCACATACTGTACATTATTGTTTCTCCTCTATGCCCCGCCTTTCTGAAACGCGTCAAGTTTTTACAAAGCTCATCAGTCTGAAAAGCGAGGTGTGCTCTGATTGGCCAGCTATCCAGTGCGTTGTGATTGGCCGAATACCTCAATCGTGTGACGGAAACGTTACGCCCCTCACATACTGCTGATGCCCTGTCAGGCCGGAGTGACGATTCAAAAACATAAAAACCCATTATAAATGAGGCATTCGTTGCATCCAGTGGGAACATAATTATGGATTATAATGACTTGTACTGTCTTTTTACACGTTGCGTTGCATCGCGCCGCGTAAACATAAAACCATGTCTGCATTTGTGATCAGAGAAATGACAAACAACAAAAGCTACTCTACACTGCCCACAAAAACGGCTTTAAATTTATTTTAAAATATAAAAATCTTTAAATTATAAAAAACTTCACTTAAAGTCTTTGGTCAGAAAGTAGTTCATGTAGTCTACGCTCCCAGGATAAAGAAAACGGTCCTCCATAAAATGTGCTGCACACATCTGAATATTTGGGTTGAAGTGTTCTAATACAGTGTTGTAAATACAACTTAACCACTGATTTCTAGTCATGTCCATTTTTGGAAGGCCAAACAAAGTAGTTTCGCTTTCACAACAAAACAGCGTCACACATGGCAGCCTTGAGTGAGCAGAGACCGGGGGGGACTTTAAAAAAAAGTGAGGAACGGCCGGCGGCCTGAGTGAGCGGAGGCTGTAGATTCAACGAAGGAGCATCCGGAGGGCTTGCGGCAACCACATACGATGACCCCGGGCTGGACTCCGCTTCGATCGGCTTTCACCGTGAATTTTCACTATTCACCTGTGTTATGTTCCCCGTGGTCAAACAAGTCCTGAAGGAGGAGCAGGGTGGGCACGGCAGATGACCACCGTGGAGGTGAATGGAAAGGAGTTGCAAGCCCTTGTAGACACAGGAAGTGATCAGACCCTTATACATCACAAGTATATTCCACCAGCACAGCTCAACGTCAGTGATAAGAAATCCATTCGCTGTGTGCATGGTGATGAAAAGCTGCTTCCTACGGCAGAAGTATACATTAAAGTGAAGGGACAAGCTTACCTGCTTGATGTGGGCATGTCGGACCATCTGCCATTCCCTGTGGTTTTGGGCCATGATGTGCCAGTACTCTGGGACTTGTTACAGTCGGTACCATGCCATATGGCTGTGACCAGAGCTCAAGCAAGTAAAGGGGAAGAAAGGCAACAGCTGCTGAGTGCCCTACCTTTCTTTGGGGAAGATGTATAACCTTTGTGCTCTGCAAAGTCCAGGAAGTCCTGTCGACAGAAAATGTTGGGAAAAATTCAATATAATGCTACTAATATACCAGTTGAATCTCTTTCCCATTCAAGTTGCCTACTAATATTGCTAAGCTACAACAGGAGGATGCCAGTCTGGTCCCTTACCTGAATAAAGCAAAACAGGAGGGTGTAGAGACTGCTGACAATGACCAAAAGGAAAGATATCACCTTCGACAGGGAATACTCTACCGTCAGGTTGGGGTGGTGACACAACTGGTGGTACCACAGTGTGTCCGTGAGGCTATTCTCACTCTTGGCCATTCTGTTCCCTGGGCTGGCCATCTGGGGAAATGTAAAACCATCGCTAGAATTGGCAAATACTTCCATTGGCCTGACTTGAACAGAGAGGTAGCCCAATATTGTAAAAGTTGCCCAGAATGTCAAAAAGTCTCTACCCGACGCCCAGGTCGGGTCCCTCTCGAACCTCTGCCAATTATAGGCACGCCGTTTGACTGGGAATGGATGTTGTCGGGCCTGTTGAAAGGAGTTGTTCTGGTAACCGATTTATGCATGTTGTAACAGACTATGCTACAAGGTATCCCGAAGTGTTCCCTCTGAAGTCTATTAAAGCAAAGTATGTGGCGACCTGTTTAGTGCAACTGTTCTGCAGAGTTGGGTTTCCTCGTGAAATTTTGACAGATCAAGGAACTAACTTTATGTCTACCCTTCTGAAACAGGTATACAAACTGCTGGGTATCAGAAGTCTGAGAACAACTCCTTTCTGTGAGTTCATGGGTCTGTGGGTGGTAAGGTTTAACCAGACTCTGAAACAGATGCTGCGCAAGTTCGTTTGTGACACTGGCAAAGACTGGGACCAGTAGCTACCTTATCTTCTATTTGCCTTTAGAGAGGTGCCACAGTCATCTACCGGCTTTGCCCCTTTTGAACTTTTATATGGGCATGAAGTAAGAGGTCCTCTTTCTCTGCTTCGAGAGATACGGGAGGGGCACCAGCAAAGACGTGAGCCGATTAATGTTGTGTCTTATGTGATTCAGATGCGAGAACGCTTGGAGAAGATGACCGCACTGGCTCAATCTCATTTAGCAGAGGCTCAATCATGGCAGAAAACCTGGTATGATCAATCTGCTCGTGAGCGAAGTTTTGAACCTGGTGAAAAGGTCTTGGTGATGCTGCCCAGTCAAGAAAGTAAATTGTTGGCGAAATGGCAGGGTCCTTTTGAAGTTAAAGGGAAACTTGGACCCACCACCTATGAAATTTCAATGTCTGGTAAAGATCGTCCTTCCAGAATCCTGCACATTAATCTGATTAAGCAGTGGGTATCTCGTCCTGACAAGTCTGCCCAGATCTTAATGATTCAACAAGTGAAGGAAGAAGAGGAATCGGATGACCAATATTTACCTCAGCCTGCTCTAGGAGATGTCGATCTGAGTCACCTGTCACCACAGCAACAGCGAGAGGTGAGGGCCATTTGCTTACCGGGAGTCTTCTCAGAATACCCTGGGTTTACAACATTAATCAAACATGATATTGTATTGAAACCTGATGCTGTTGTAAGGAGAATGAGTTACCGTGTTCCAGAGCTTCTCCAAGAGTCACTAAAGAAGGAAGTAGAGCTGATGCTGAAGTTGGGGATCATAGAGCAGTCCAAGAGTGAGTGGTGCCATCCTGTGGTCCTGGTTCCAAAAAAAGATGGCTCAATAAGATTTTGTTTAGACTTTCGTTACCTTAATTCTGTAACCAAGTTTGATGCTTATCCAACTCCCCGTATAAGTGACCTCACTGATCGACTGGGTACCTCGGAGTTCTTGACAACCATCGATCTGTCAAAGGGTTACTGGCAGATCCCGTTGACTCGGCGGTCCAGAGAACTGACAGCCTTCAAGACCCCGTGGGGGCTATTTCATTTTAACGTTCTCGCTTTTGGGCTGCACAGGGCACCTGCTAGTTTCCAAAGACTTATGGACCAGGTACTGCAGGGGTTGACCTATACAGCTGCTTATTTGGATGATATTGTGATATATAGTAACACATGGGAACAATATCTGCAGCATGTCCAGGAGGTTCTGCAATGGCTCCAGAGAGCTGGCTTGACTGTTAATCCCCAAAAGTGTGCCATTGCAAAGATTGAGGCGGAGTACCTGGGATATGTCATTGGCAATGGGGTAATAAAGCCTCAGGTGAAGAAGGTTCAGGCCATTGAAGGGTGTCCCCAGCCACGGACTCGCAAGGAGCTGCGATCATTTCTGGGCATGGCTGGATTTTATAATAAATGAATTCCCAATTTTTCCAGCAGGGCTGCAGCCTTGACGATATGGTGGGCTCAAGGAGTCCCAATCAGCTCCGATGGACTGATGAAGCGAAAGCCGCATTCCAAGATATTAGAACTGCCTTGGGCAATGAGTCTGTTCTGCATAATCCTGATTTTAACAGACTTTTCATTCTCCAAACAGATGCTTCCGACAGAGGCCTAGAAGCCGTTTTGTTGCAGGGTGGCCCGGATGCGCGGCGCCCCATTGCTTTCCTCAGTCGCAAGCTCTTCCCTAGAGAAGTCCGCTATTCCATCGTGGAGAAGGAATGCTTGGCTGTGAAGTGGGCCTTGGACTCCTTGAAATACTATCTCCTAGGAAGGGAGTTTAGACTGGAGACGGATCATAAGGCTCTACAGTGGCTTCAAAGAATGAAGGACACTAACAATCGAATCACTCGCTGGTACCTTACCATGCAACCGTTTTGCTTCACCATCCAACATGTCCCTGGCAAAGTAAATCTTACAGCGGATTATCTTTCCAGTTGTGCCAGTGACATTCCCGAAGGGAGGGAGTATGTGATGGCCCACGATGCGGCCACACATCAGTGAGTGGTAACGTGCATATTTACACACACATACACATTACATTACTTGTATGGGTAAGCATTGATTTTACCTGCTTATTCTTACGGTTAATTGTTGCATTTGTTTAATGAATTATCACATGATATTGAATAAGAAGACAGACTCGATTCTTTTGCTCATTTAGAATGTTTATTGAATATCGGTACATGTTAACTAGTTGGAGTGCACACAATTTAGTTCGCTGTGCTGTATATTTCTGTTAATATTGTTTTTTTTTAGTTTAAATTACCGTGGTGTGGGCTGTGTGGAGAATAGCGGAGGTTTCTGAGCTTCCGTCGCGGGGTGCGTCCGCCTAAAGGACCGGCGTGCTGCTTCCACCACTCTTTAGTTCCGTTGGTGGTTCCAATGGACAGATGAATTGGAGGGAGGATTGAGTTGTCTAAATGGGCATTGTTTTCTTATGTTTCACTTCCTTAAAGGAATTTTTATTTAGACTTCTTTTCAAGATTTATATTTAATCTTTAATTCAACTATTTAAATAGTTGATATTTGTTTGTTGTTGTTGTTGTACGTTGTAGTTTTTTTTGTTTTCCCCTCTTGTGTGGAACATGGACTAGTCCAGTTGTATAAATGTGTTCTCATGGTGTCATTTGTTAGGTCAGTTCAGTTTGTTTGTCATGCCCTCATTTATCTTGAGTTTAGTTTAGTTTTGTTGACCTCTTTTATAGGCCTAAGTTAGTTTATTTGAATTTAGATTTTCTGCTTTAAACTTGTGAAGGTTTGTTTTGATTAATTAAAAAGATTATTTGTTTGGGAAGCTTGTTTTTCCTATGCCTATTTTTTTGATGGCTGGGTCCCTTACACATGCGCACAATTGCCCGTTTCTGCAGACCAACTACCCCCTAATGGCGTTGTGTCGTGAGCTTATGTTTGCTTTTTTAATTGCGTTGTGTTGTGAGCATATGCTTGCTTTTTTTAATTGCGTTGTGTTGTGAGCTTATGTTTGCTTTTTTAATTTCGTTGTGTTGTGGGCCACCGTACATATCCCACCTCAATGGCAGCAAAAGTGTTTTGCAATACAATATGAACACAATAAGTACATTGTACTTGTTTTTTGATGTAAGTACATAGTAGTTAAGGCCACCTAATATAAATTGTGACCAGAAAGACAAAGTTTTTAATTTTTATTATTTAAATTTAGGATGAAGTCAAATAGTGTTGAAAGAGATGAGTTTTCAGCTGTTGCTTAAAAATTGTCAGGGATTCAACATTCCGGATTGGGGTGGGAAGATCATTCCACCAGCCAGGAACAGTGAACGAAATTGTCCTGGAAAGTGATTTTGTGCCTCTCTGTGACAGTACCACGAGGCGTCGCTCCAGGCCCCAGATCTCTCACCCTTTACCAACAAATGATCTATTACAACAATTAGACATCACTAGAGATCAGCAATGCCTTTGTTGTAGAGCCTACATAAACTCTACATGTACATAATATAATAATAATACAAAAATACATACATACATACATAATACATAAAATAATAAATTTTCTGTACTGCCCAAAGTGCGTGTTCATTGCTGTTCGCAAGAGTCACAACAACAAACCACTGATGTTTCTATGGTAACGTAGCGCTCCTGCACTCAGATCCGTAGCTTGTTTGTGGTAATAGTGAAAAGAAAGATTTTTTGAACAGCAGAAAAAATGTAAAAAAGTGAAGGACTGAAAAATATACTTTGTTTATATATTTTATACTTTGAAACATTTTGCCAATTACTTTCGCTTTTTCCGCGCAGCTTTCAGCAGGTGGGACTGTTAGCGTTATTAATAAAGGAATGTGCATGAATGAGACCGTAAAGAGCGGGACATTCTTGATATTAAAAAGACAGACAGTATTAAAAACTCCTAGCCAACAGAACTCAATCCGCTTCTGATTGGATGTTTTTTGCGAGCGAGGTCCGTGTGGAACACGGACAAGCATAGTAGACTTTGTCAAAATGCCTGCACTGGTGTGTATTCACATAAATACGGTCAACATAAGCACCGTGCATAATTTCACTCCTCAGTCTCTTACATCACACACACACACCAACACACACACAGAGAGAGAGAGAACTCTGAAGAGAATTAATCCCTCTCAGATTGTAAATCAACCTCACAGTAAAAGCCCTGCACAATTTTTGACGATTTGTTGCATATTTGTGTATTTAGGTTCCATGGAACTAAATAAATTATATTATTTAAAAATTATTGAAAAACAAACGAGAACAAAACCCAGTCCATAGTGTCCATTAGTTTTAACTTAATAAGATTTATAACATAATTGAAAGCTGAATACAATAACGCTATATAGCAATATTTGGCCGAAATAAAACTATTTGAAAATCTGGAATCTGAAAAAAATCTAAATATTGAGAAAATCACCTTTAAGTTGTCCAAATGATGTTTTAATATATTTACAGTAGGAAATGTTCTAAATATCTTCATGGAACATGATCTTTACGAAACATCCCAATGATTTTTGGCATAAAAGAAAAAAAAAAATCGATAATTTTGACCCATACAATGTAGTTTTGGCTATTGCTACAAATATAACCGTGCTACTTGAGGAATGGGTGTGTGTGTGGACCATGGCCCACAAAACCACACACACACACACATATATCTTATATATATATATATATATCTATATATATTTTTTTTTTTTTCATCTTTTTGAAAAAAGCAGTAACCAAAAATAAAAAAGGGGCTCTTAAAAAGGTTCCCCACCCCTGGTCTAGCGATACCAAAAACGAAAACAGCTGTGGCCCCCTTCTAATTAGCACACCTAACAGCCTATAGCAGGGCAATTGCTCAAATCAAAACTACAATTCGCACTTAAGTGCAGGAAGGGAGCAATGCAAAAAACACAGGCTCCTTCTAAGCCGACGGCAATTATTATAACAAGTAAGTGCAATCAAAAATACAAACTACAACAAAAAAACAAAGTAGAATTAGGTATAAAACTAAATGTCCCTTCCTAGCAGCAAGTAAAAATTTAAACAACAGATCTAGTAACAAAGTATTAAGCAAAACACTCACGCGTTGCCGTCTCTTCTGTATTCAAAAAAAACCAAAAGGGGGGTTTACGTTTTCACCACTGAAAATGCCAGCAATCTCCCATTCGTTAACTATGCTAGCGGACTTCAACTAATTACCACTGTGTATGCTAGCGGATAACTAGTTAGTTCACTAATGAGGTATTCTTTTTCAAGTTTTGTGCTTGAATGGACAAATTCACACAAAAATCATGGCATAATGCCCATCTTGGTAAGTATCCTAGCATACATGAACCTACAGTACCAGTTTACTGGATCTGTGCATTCTCTTAAAGTGACTGTACTTTCTTAATATTAATCAAACAGCAACAGCAAGGAAATCACTCACTGCTCTTGATTGGATAACTTTTGTAACTTTAATAAGGAATATTTTTTTCATTTATACAGTCAAATATGCAACATTTGATTACTTCATTCAATTTCTGTACCTAAAAACTATTAGACCTACCTAAAAAAACAGTACAGCACTGTTTATTTTATTTGTATCTTTGCTCTATTGTATTTATTTGTGCTGTTGCTTGTAGATAGATTATTTGTTCTTATTTTTCTTAATTTTTTTTGACAGTATAGTTTTTTCCCTGAACATAGCATACCGAACTGTACCGAGACGGTGACTCTAAAACCTTGATACAAACCGAACCGTGAGTAAGTTCAACCGTTGCACCCCTAATAGGAGTGTGCGTATGGATCGAGGGAGGACATCAATGATGCGGGGGCAAGGGTTGATAATGGGGCAAATATGTCAGTGAAGATCAAGGGAGTCCAGGCCCACATATTACAAAAGAATAATCTGGCAACCCTTTCAACCTTGTGCCTCCATACATGAATCCATGGGGGGTGGCACCTGTGACCTGTGCTGGCAAAATGAGTTGGAATGCACACAGGTTAATTTTGAGCTACAGAAAAAAGTGAAAAATGTCGATTTTGGTTGATTTGTCGATTTCAGGTTTTCACAAAAATGAGTTCATTAAGCCCTCGTCTAGCAACCCCAATGCACAAAATAGTAATTACACGTCTAAAATTATCTTTATTTGTACGTTTTATGAGAGGAGTACCTTTTCTCCGCTCGCTTCTCGCGCTGCGCTGCCTGCATATGATCCGCACATTAAAAGGTGCTTACGCCAGCGCGCAATCTGATAAATATACACATGCTCAATAATACAGTATTTAAAAGGCTATTCAAGGAAAACATATAATCAGTTTTGTCTTAGTCAACGTTTGGGGAATGATGGGCAAAACATTGCGTTCGACACTATTGACCACAACATTCTTTTGAATTGACTAGAAAATTTTGTTGGCATTAATGGAAGTGCATTATCATGGTTCAAATTGTACTTATCTGACTGCCATCAATTCGTAGCTGTGAATGAAGAGGTATCATATTGATCACATGCAAGTGCAGTATGGAGTGCCTCAAGGCTCAGTACTAGGGCCGTTTCTTTCACGCTTTACATGTTACCCTTGGGAAAATATCATCAGGAAACACGGTGTTAGCTTTCACTGTTATGCTGATGATACTCAGCTCTATATGTCTTCGCGGCCAGGCGAAACACCCCCCCCCCCCCCCCCCCCCCCCCCCCCCCCCCCCCCCCCCCCCCCCCCCCCCCCCCCCCCCCCCCCCCCCCCCCCCCCCCCCCCCCCCCCCCCCCCCCCCCCCCCCCCCCCCCCCCCCCCCCCCCCCCCCCCCCCCCCCCCCCCCCCCCCCCCCCCCCCACCCCCCCCCCCTACCATTTGAAAAACTAGCGGAATGCATAGTTGATATAAAAAACTGGATGATGAGTAATTTCTTACTGCCAAATTCTGAAAAAACAGAGGTGTTAAAACCCTAAAAACTCTGCATATAATAACCTAAAACACTCTTTAAGACTTGATGGCTGCTCTGTCAATTCCTCATCAACCTAGGTGTGCTATTTGATAGCAAACTTTCCTTAGAAAGTCACGTTTCTAGCATTTGTAAAACTGAATTTTTCCATCTCAAAAATATATCTAACTTACGACCTATGCTCTCAATGTCAAATGCAGAAATGGTGATCCATGCGTTTATGACCTCAAGGTTAAATTATTGTAACGCTTTATTGAGTGGTTGTTCTGCACGCTTAATAAACAAAATCCAGCTGGTCCAAAATGCAGCATCTAGAGTTCTTACTAGAACCAGGAAGTACAACCACATATTAGCCCGGTTCTGTCAACAATGCACTGGCTACCTATTAAACATCGTATAGTTTTTAAAATCTTGCTTATTACTTATAAAGACCTGAATGGTTTAGCTCCTTAGTACTTGAGCGAGCTCTTATCGCATTATAATCCTCCACGTCCGCTGAGTTCTCAAAACTCTGGCCATTTGATAATACCTAGAATATCAAAATAAACTGCGGGCGGCAGATCCTTTTCCTATTTAGCGCCAAAACTCTGGAATAACCCACCTAACATTGTTCGGGAGGCAAACACACTCTGTCAGTTTAAATCTAGATTAACGACCCATCTCTTTAACCTGGCATACAAATAACAAATTATCACTTTTCTATAATTCAAATCTGTTAAAGTATTGTTATGCTGCATTAATTAGGTCAACCGGAAACCGGGAACACTTCTCATAACACCCAATGTACTCGTTACATCATAAGAAGAATGGCATCTACACTAATATTAATCTGTTTCTCTCTTATTCCGAGGTCACCGTATCCACCAGATCCAGTCTGTATCCAGATCAGATGGTCACTGCAGTCACCTGGATTCAGTCTGTATCCAGTCCAGATGGTGGAGACAACTCTATAGCCCTGAATGTCAGCAGAGACCATGACAACTAGATGAGCCCCAGATACAGCTCCCCAGTAAAGACCTTGTCTACACGGCCATCCGGACAAGACCACGGAACCAGATGAGTCCTCTGCACAATATGACATTGCTGCAGCCTGGAATTGAACTGCTAGTTTCGTCTGGCCAGAGGAGAACTGGCCCACCGACTGAGCCTGGTTTCTCCCAAAGTTTTTTCCCTATTTCTGTCACCGATGGAGTTTTGATTCCTTGCCGCTGTCGCCTCTGGCTTGCTTAGTTGGGGGCACTTAATTTCCAGCGATATCGTCGACTTGAATGCACAGATAACTATTTAAACTGAGCTGGATGTTGACATCCCTGAATTCAATGATGAACTGCCTTTAACTGAAAAAATAGTGTTTACCATTGTCATTTTGCATTATTGACACTATTTTCATAATTAATGGTGTTCAGTTGCTTTCGGCTCAGTAGGTGGTCGACGGCCCTGGGTAGGGGGTGTTCCTCACAACGCCTGGCCAGTCCTTTTGGTCTGCATTCTGGGCAGTTAGTCTAAGCATCTGCAACATTTTGGCAAACTTGAGTTGAGAGTAAGGGCTAGAGACT